>WNWK01016252.1:0-45442 GCA_009830355.1 Cherax destructor | reverse complement strand
CTTACCGGTAGCAAACCCACATGAAAATTATTTTTCTTGCACATATCCACAACAAAAATTCCCTTATTGATATCTGTGTTTCCCCCCTTCATTTGCACATGACTGTAGCCAAGATTGAATACAACTTTGCTTCATAATTCTTAAGCTAGTCATAAGTTTGCCTAAGACACTCCAGTATAGAAACTGTATCATGCCAACACGTCACCTTTTCCCCATTAATATGTAAACTAATTGTTAAATTTTTTAAATTTTTTTTGTACTACCTCAATTTTGAAAACCCTATTTAAATCACTACAATTACGTAACCTTAATCCAATATAATCATTGTATGGGAAAAAAGGGGTTTGCCTGATTTACTCCAATATTGGAGCAAACCTAGTATTAAGTCTCCCGAAAATGTCTAGCATGCCCAGGCATGCTAGGCATGCTAACGGCCATCTTTGTAATTATAGTCCTTAGTCCTTAAAATGTAAAACACACATTGTAATTTTTACAGAGAAATAAATCAATTTGAATTTGAGTAGTGAGTGTTATCCACCCAGGATAGTGAGTGGTAGCCACCCAGAATAGTGAGTGTTATCCACCCAGGATAGTGAGTGGTAGCCACCCAGAATAGTGAGTGTTATCCACCCAGGATAACCCAGGGTAGTGTTATCCACCCAGAGTAGTGAGTGTTATCCACTCAGAATAGTGAGTCTTAGCCACCCAGAATAACCCAGGGTAGTGTTATCCACGCAGGGTAGTGAATGTTATCCACCCAGGATAGTGAATGTTATCCACCCAGGATAGCGAGTGTTAGCCACCCAGGGTAGTGTTATCCACCCAGGATAAACCTGGGTAGTGTTATCCACGCAAGTTAGTGTTATCCACCCAGGATAACTCAGGGTAGTTTTATCCATCGAGGATAACCCAGGGTAGTGTTATCCACCCAGGATAATCCAGGGTAGTGTTATCCACCCAGGATAACTCAGGGTAGTGTTATCCACCCAGGATAACTCAGGGTAGTGTTATCCACCCAGGATAGTGTTATCCACTCAGGGTAGTGAGTGTTATCCACCCAGGGTAGTGAATGTTATCCACTCATGGTGCTGATTGTTATCCACCCAGGATAATGCAGGATAGTGAGTGTTATCCACCAAGGATAATCCAGGGTAGTGTTATCCACCCAGGGTAGTGAGTGTTATCCACCCAGGGTAGTGACTGTAATCCACCCAGGGTAGTGAGTGTTATCCACCCAGGGTAGTGAGTGTTATCCAAACCCCAGGGTAGTGAGTGTTATCCACCCAGGGTAGTGAGTGTTATCCACCCAGGGTAGTGAGTGTTATCCACCCAGGGTAGTGAGTGTTATCCACCCAGGGTAGTGAGTGTTATCCACCCAGGGTAGTGAGTGTTATCCACCCAGGGTAGTGAGTGTTATCCACCCAGGGTAGTGAGTGTTATCCACCCAGGGTAGTGAGTGTTATCCACCCAGGGTAGTGAGTGTTATCCACCCAGGGTAGTGAGTGTTATCCACCCAGGGTAGTGAGTGAATTCCACCCAGGGTAGTGAGTGTTATCCACCCAGGGTCTAAAGCCAGCAACAAACAACAAGGTACCTTACATTCGTGGACTGCTTACAGAGTCAAATGCTATGTTTGCGACTTTCACAGAGACCCACATAAGAGATCACTTAGACAATGAAATATGGATCCCGGGCTACAACCTATACAGGTGTGACAGAGTGAACAGGCAAAAAGGGGGGGTTGTCCTGTATATCACAGAGTCACTTATATGTTCAGAACTACTAAATGCCTCAAATGATGTAGTTGAAGTATTAGCAATAAAGGTCGAGAATCAAAACCTGGTCATCGTGGTTGTCTACAAGCCCCCGGATGCAACGTCCCAACAATTCCAGGAACAGCTTCTGAAAATTGACCACTGTCTGGAAAATCTTCCAGCTCCTGCCCCCAACATCTTGCTACTGGGGGATTTCAACCTCAGGCACCTAAAATGGAGGAACATTGCAAACAATGTGGTAGCAGAGATAACACCAGGAGGCAGCTCAGATGAAAATTCACACATGCATGAACTTTTAAATCTCTGCACCAAGTTCACCTTAAACCAGCAAATAGTAGAGCCCACAAGATTAGAGAATACGCTGGACCTCATCTTCACCAAACAATGATGATCTGATACGAAATGTCATCATATCAAAAACAATATACTCAGATCACAACATAATAGAGGTCCAGACATGCATGCGGGAGCCCCAGATCAACAAAATGTGATCAGCCGTGAGGAGCTTTCTCCAAATTCAACTTCAATAACAAAACATAAGGTGGGACCAAGTAAACCAAGTCCTAAATAATATAAACTGTGAAGATTGCCTAAGCATCACGGATACCAACCTATGTCTAGAACAAATTAACTCTGTGGTACTTGAGGTTTGCTCAAGGCAAATTTCCTTAAGGAAAAGGAGGAGAAGATGCAAACTAGAAAGAGAGGCGCTCCTATACAGGCGAAGGCACAGAATAACGGAGCGGCTACAGGAGGCCAATATCTCTGAAATACGTAGGGAGACACTAATCAGAGAAATAGCAAACATCGAATTAAAACTAAAGGAATCTTATAGGAATCAAGAGACACGGGAAGAACTAAGAGCCATAAATGAAATTGAAAGAAACCTAAGTATTTCTTTTCCTATGCAAAATCAAAGTCGAGAACAACAACCAGTATTGGGCCCCTACTTAAACCGGATAGGTCCTACACAGATGACAGCAAGGAAATGAGTGAGTTACTTAAATCCCAGTATGACTCAGTCTTTAGCGAGCCACTAACCAGACTGAAAATCGAAAACCTAAATGATTTTTTCATGAGAGTGCCACAGAACTTGACAGATGCATGCCTTTCTGACATCATCACGACGCCAAATGACTTCGAAAAGGCAATAAATGACATGCCCATGCACTCCGCTCCAGGCCCAGACTCATGGAACTCTGTGTTCATCAAGAACTGCAAGAAGCCCCTATCACATGCTTTTAACATCCTATGGAGAGGGAGCATGGACACTGGGATTGTAGTTCTTTGCTATTGCTTTACTGCCCCGCTCCACAAAGGGGGCAGTAAAGCAATAGCAAAGAACTACAGACCAATTGCGCTAACGTCCCATATCATAAAAATCTTTGAAAGGGTTCTAAGAAGCAAGATCGCCACCCATCTTTATACCCATCAATTGCACAACTCAGGAATGCATGGGTTTAGAGCAGGCCGCTCCTGTCTGTCCCAACTACTGGACCACTACGACAGGGTCCTGGATGCTCTAGAAGATAAACAGAATGCAGATGTTATATACACAGATTTTGCAAAAGCCTTTGACAAGTGTGACCATGGTGTAATAGCACACAAAATGCGTGATAAAGGAATAACAGGAAAAGTTGGTAGATGGATCTATAATTTCCTAACACGTAGAACACAAAGAGTAGTAGTCAACAGAGTAAAGTCTGAGGCAGCTACTGTGAAAAGCTCTGTTCCACAAGGCACTGTACTTGCTCCCATCCTATTCCTCATCCTCATATCAGACATTGACAGGGATATAAGTCACAGTGCTGTGTCTTCCTTTGCAGATGACACCCGAATCTGTATGACAGTGTCCACCATTGAAGACACTGCAAGACTCCAAGCAGACATAAACCAAATCTTTAAATGGGCTGCAGAAAACAATATGAAGTTCAATGATGAGAAATTTCAATTACTCAGATACGGAAAACGTGAAGAAATTAAAATCTCATCGGAGTACAAAACTAATTCCAACCACACAATAGAGCGAAAAACTAATGTCAAAGACCTGGGAGTGATCATGTCAGAGGATCTCACCTTCAAGGACCATAACAATGTAACAATTGCATCTGCTCGAAAAATGACAGGATGGATAATGAGAACCTTCAAAACCAGGGATGCTAAGCCCATGTTGACACTTTACAGATCGCTTGTTCTATCTAGGCTGGAATACTGCTGCACACTAACTGCACCTTTCAAGGCGGGTGAAATTGCTGACCTTGAAAATGTGCAGAGAACCTTCACCGCACGCATAAGTGCGATAAACCACCTCAACTACTGGGAACGCTTGAAGTTCCTAAACCTGTACTCTCTAGAATGCAGGCGGGAGAGATACATTATTATATACACATGGAAAATTCTCGAGGGCTTAGTACCAAACTTGCACACACAAATCACTCCCTACGAAAGCAAAAGACTCGGCAGGCGATGAAACATCCCCCCAATGAAGAGCAGGGGTGCCACTAGCACGTTGAGGGACAACACAATAAGTGTCAGGGGCCCAAGATTGTTCAAGTGCCTCCCAGCATACATCAGGGGGATTACCAATAAGCCCCTGGCTGTCTTCAAGCAGGCACTGGACAGACACCTCAAGTCGGTACCTGATCAGCCGGGCTGTGGTTCGTACGTTGGACTGCGTGCGGCCAGCAGTAACAGCCTGGTTGATCAGGCTCTGGTCCAACTGGAGGCCTGGTCACGGACCGGGCCGCGGGGGCGTTGACCCCTGGAATTCTCTCCAGGTAGGGTAGTGAGTGTTATCCACCCAGGGTAGTGAGTGTTATCCACCCAGGGTAGTGAGTGTTATCCACCCAGGGTAGTGAGTGTTATCCACCCAGGGTAGTGAGTGTTATCCACCCAGGGTAGTGAGTGTTATCCACCCAGGGTAGTGAGTGTTATCCACCCAGGGTAGTGAGTGTTATCCACCCAGGGTAGTGAGTGTTATCCACCCAGGGTAGTGAGTGTTATCCACCCAGGGTAGTGAGTGTTATCCACCCAGGGTAGTGAGTGTTATCCACCCAGGGTAGTGAGTGTTCTCCACCCAGGGTAGTGAGTGTTCTCCACCCAGGGTAGTGAGTGTTATCCACCCAGGGTAGTGAGTGTTATCCACCCAGGGTAGTGAGTGTTATCCACCCAGGGTAGTGAGTGTTATCCACCCAGGGTAGTGAGTGTTATCCACCCAGGGTAGTGAGTGTTATCCACCCAGGGTAGTGAGTGTTATCCACCCAGGGTAGTGAGTGTTATCCACCCAGGGTAGTGAGTGTTATCCACCCAGGGTAGTGAGTGTTATCCACCCAGGGTAGTGAGTGTTATCCACCCAGGGTAGTGAGTGTTATCCACCCAGGGTAGTGAGTGTTATCCACCCAGGGTAGTGAGTGTTATCCACCCAGGGTAGTGAGTGTTATCCACCCAGGGTAGTGAGTGTTATCCACCCAGGGTAGTGAGTGTTATCCACCCAGGGTAGTGAGTGTTATCCACCCAGGGTAGTGAGTGTTATCCACCCAGGGCAGTGAGTGTTATCCATCCAGGGTAGTGAGTGTTATACACCCAGGGTAGTGAGTGTTATCCACCCAGGGTAGTGAGTGTTATCCACCCAGGGTAGTGAGTGTTATCCACCCAGGGTAGTGAGTGTTATCCACCCAGGGTAGTGAGTGTTATCCACCCAGGGTAGTGAGTGTTATCCACCCAGGGTAGTGAGTGTTATCCACCCAGGGTAGTGAGTGTTATCCACCCAGGGTAGTGAGTGTTATCCACCCAGGGTAGTGAGTGTTATCCACCCAGTGTAGTGAGTGTTATCCACCCAGGGTAGTGAGTGTTATCCACCCAGGGTAGTGAGTGTTATCCACCCAAGATAACCCAGGGTAGTGTTATCCACCCAGGGTAGTGAAAAATATTAAAACATTTAATTACACTGTATAAGAAGTGACAACTCACTGAAATGCACTCTAGAAAATTAAGAAATTACTTTAAAATTGGAATGAAAGGCAATGTTACTACTGTATGAATTAACTGCAAAAGTAAGCTGTCTCTACTTTGGACTTCAATTAAAAATTACTAGATAAGAAATTATAAATCAATGCAGAGTGGAAATACAATCAATAAATTGTATGCAACTGTAAAAATACTGGAAAAACAAATTTTCTTAAAAGAAAAGGACACTAGAATTTAATATGCATTGCTGGCACCATGAAATGAAGTATGATGCTGAAAGGTTGCATTGAATTATTTGCACTTGTCAGAAAGAAACAATGATTAAAATGGAATAAAGTACACAATACTGTAATGCAAAAATTAGGAGAGCAAGTAATCACTACTGGAGAATAATTTTAAAATTTAATCAATGTTTGGTGTTGTGGAAACAATTTACTGCATCAATTAAAAAGCAATGTTGCACTGGGCACAAGTAGAATGAACACTTTAACTCTTAGTTCAATTGAAGTAACTAATGAAAATAAAGAGTATAATGAATATTACTTTACTTTAAATATGAATATTAAGAGTGAATTTGTTCAAGGAGTTATTGTTAAAATCAACACAAAGACAATAATACACAAAATAAAATAAAAACTTACAGTTTTGCAGAAGAACATACATCACAACAAGTCAGTCAGTAAATGTTTAATAACTTATGCAATAAGGTCTTGCATGTAAAAATTGGTATAAAGATAGTTCTTGCTTCAGACAAAATATGTTCTATGAACAGGTTCTGCAAAAATGAAAAAAAATGAGGCACTGTTTGACACAAAAATGTATAATGTCTGTGGGATTAAAACAGGTGAGATACTGGCACAAAAATTAATGGGACACACTGAATAGCACACAATAAAATAAAATATGCAGCTAGGAACACTGGGGCATAATCATTGAAATAATATATAACACAGCACAGAAATAATAAGCAACAAATTAAATACTGCACTGAGGAACTGGAAAAAAAAAAATATTATACTGCACTCAAGTCACAGAAGAAATTGGGTACACAAAAGGTACTTACTGCAGGTGTAGAGAATAACACAAAAGAACATAGATATAAAATGACACGAAATGTATTGAATACGTACTGGAAAAGTATTTGAAATGAATTTACAAGAAAACACTGAAGACACAAGTCTCTGAATGTTACTAAGAAAATTCACTGCAGAAATGTGTCACACACACACAAATGTCTATAACAGAATATTCTCTCTACTGTTGATTGGAGTCTAGTAGCGGCAGAGAGGTGAGGGGAAGGAGGTGGTGGTAATATCGTAGAAGCGGCGGCGACACAACACCCTCACTTTGACAAATGCACTTACCACGGGGAACCCACACAGCAAGTTTTTACGTTGGCACTCTGGGATGAAGGAATACACTCTTGACTTGCTATGTGAGCCGAAACGATGATGCTGGTACCCGAGATGAGGTAGAAATACCCACAAAAATGAGAACTTTGAAGAGTAGTGAGTGGGTGGGTGGTGGAGGTCTGGCGGTACTCCAGCGTGAGTAGTGAGCGCGCTGGGTGACGTGACGTCACGGCGACTCGACTCGCTGGTCGGTGGTAGATGATGTCACGACGCCTTGACTCGGACTCTCTTGTTCTCACTAACCCAGGTGGCTTGTATCACAATAAACCATTGGAATGATGAATATCAATCTGACAAATAGTCCGACTGGTAGCACAGAGCGAATGGAGACAATACTTCAAGCAACTGGCTTTGTTGAAACTGGCTTACTTGTATGTCTGGCTTTCCTGAAGAAGCTGGCTTAAGCCCTCTGGACTGGTGGACCTGAATGCTATTACTTGCACACAGCAGGGAAGAACTGGATGGATGGCAGGAGACAGACTGGACGGCTGTATGCTGGCTTAGGCTCTTTCCCATAAACTGGCTTACTTGTTGGCTTAATTGCAACTCTTCGAAGGTTTACTTGCAATTAGAAGCCAGAAGACTGGAGACACTGCTTCAGAAGAGTCTTGAATGGCTGACGTCACCGGGTGAGGGAAGGTGAGTCGTTGGCGGTGGTTGGTATGGATGCCTGCGGTGGCACTCACTCAAACACCGGCTGTATCGTCTTCAAATATGCGTAAATACCCTAATTCCACGCCCACGAGCTGCCACCATTTGTTGCATGGAGGTTCTTTCGTGGATTGGGTAATGACCAGACGAGATTGGGATGGTAATTTAGTGTATTAAGGTCGAATAGACAGGGTGGATTCTCAGAGTCGCAGCCTACGTCTCTTCTACACTGTGTTGGGTTGGTAACTGAGGCACTGCCCCGAGCAGAGCTCAAGGCATTCAAAAGGGTTGACCTTTGACATTGGGTGACCTTTGACATTGGGCTAACGGTTGATCACGTGAGCAGAAACGGTTATACCCTATGAACTATCACTGAGCTTACAGTGACAAACCCAGGGTAGTGAGTATTATCCACCGAGGGTAGTGAGTGTTATCCACCCAGGATAATCCAGGGTAGTGAGTATTATCTACCCAGGGTAGTGAGTGTTATCCACCCAGGGTAGTGGTATCCACCCAAGGTAGTGTTATCTACCCAGGATAACCCAAGGTAGTGTTATTCACCCAGGATAACCCAGGGTAGTGAGTGTTATCCACCCAGGATAACCCAGGGTAGTGAGTGTTATCAACCCAGGGTAGTGTTAGCCACCTAGGATAACCCAGGATAGTGAGTGTTAGCCACCCAGGGTAGTGAGTGTTAGCCACCCAGGGTAGTGAGCATTATCCACCCACAATAACTCAGGATAGTGAGTGTTATTCACCCAGGATAACCCAGGATAGTGAGTGTTAGCCACCCAGGATAATCCAGGGTAGTGAGTGTTATACACCCAGGGTAGGGAGTGTTAACCACCCAGGATAACCCAGTGTAGTGAGTGTTATCCACCCAGGATAACACAGGGTAGTGTTATCCACCCAGGATAATCCAGGGTAGTGAGTATTAGCCACCCAGGGTAGTGAGTGTTATCCACCCAGAATAACTCAGGGTAGTGAGTGTTATCCACCCAGGAAATCCCAGGGTAGTGTTATCCACACAGGATAGTGAGTGTTAGCCACCCAAGATAACCCAGGGTAGTGTTATCCATACAGGATAGTGAGTGTTAGCCACCCAGGATAACCCAGGGTAGTGAGTGTTAGCCACCCAGGATAACCCAGGGTAGTGAGTGTTAGCCACCCAGGATAGCGAGTGTTAGCCACCCAGGATAGCGAGTGTTAGCCACCCAGGATAGCGAGTGTTAGCCACCCAGGATAGCGAGTGTTATCCACCCAGGATAACCCAGGGTAGTGAGTGTTAGCCACCCAGGATAACCCAGGGTAGTGAGTTAGCCACCCAGGATAACCCAGGGTAGTGAGTGTTAGCCACCCAGGATAACCCAGGGTAGTGAGTGTTAGCCACCCAGGATAACCCAGGGTAGTAATTGTTAGCCACCCAGGATAACTAAAGGTAGTGAGCATTATCCACCCAGGATGATCCAGGGTAGTGAGTGTTATCCACCCAGGATAAGCCATTGTAGTGAGTGTTATCCACCTAGGATAACCTAGGATAGTGAGTGTTATCCACCCAGGATAACCAATGGTAGTGAGTGCTATCCACCCAGGATAACCCAGGGTAGTGAGTATTAGCTCCTCGCTCACAAAACTTCCTTTACTCCCTCCCTCCAACCTAGCCTTGGATGACCCATACCGCGCCTCCTTCCCCTACAGATTTATATGCTCTCCAAGTCATTCTACTTTGTTCCAGCCTCTAAATGACCAAACCTCCTGTGTGGAGTTACTGAAAGTATTAGTCAGCCTTCTGACTAATACTTTTAGTAACTCCACACCTCCTCCTAATTTCTACGAATTCTCTGCATAATATTTACACCACACACTGCCCTTAGACATGACATCTCTACTGCCTCCAGCCTCCTCCTTGCTGCAGCATTTACAACCCATGCTTCACACCCATATAAGGGTGTTGGTACCACTATACTCTCGTACATTTCCTTCTTTGCCTCCATGGATAATATTTTTTGTCTCCACAGATACCTCAACACACCACTTCATAAACCCATCTGCTGACATGTCAACTCCCAAATATCTGAACACATTCACTTCTTCCATACTCCCTCCCTCCAATGTGATATCAAATTTTTCTTTATCTAAATTGTTTGATACTCTCATCACCTTACTGTTATCTATATTCACTTTCAACTTTCTACCTTTACACACCTTCCCAAACTCATCCATTAATCTTTGCAACTTTTCTTTAGAATCTCCCAAAAGCACAGTATCATCCGCAAAAAGTAACTGTGCCAACTCCCATTTTGTATTTGATTTCCCATAATTTAATCGCACCCCTCTCCCCATTTACTTATTTTACAACCCCATCTATAAATATGTTAAACAACCATGGTGACATTACACATCCCTGTCTAAGACCTACTTTTACTGGGAAGTAATCTCCCTCTCTCCTACACACCCTAACCTGAGCCTCACTATCCTCATAAAACTTCTTTACAGCATTTAGTAACTTACTACCTATTCTATATGAATGCAATGTCTGCCACATTGCTCCCCTATCCAACCTATCACATGCCTTTTCTAAATCCATAAATGCAATGAAAACTTTCCTACCTTTATCTAAATACTGTTCACATACATGCTTCAATGTAAACACTTGATCACACATCCCCTACCCACTCTGAAGCCTCCTTGCTCATCTGCATTCCTGCTCTCTGTCTTACCTCTAATTCTTTCAATAATAGCCCTACCATACACTTTACCTCTTCCCTTTATATAAAGGACCTATACATGCTCTCTGCCAATCCCTAGGTACCTTTCCCTCTTTCATACACATATATTGAACAAAAATAGCAACCACTCCAACACTATATCTTCCCCTGCTTTTAACATTTCTGTCATGATCCTGTCAGTTCCAGCTGCTTTACCCCTTTTCATTCTACGTAATGCCTCACGCACCTCCCCCACATTCACATCCGACTCTTCTTTACTCCTAAAAGATGTTATACCTCCCTGGCCAGTGCATGAAATTAGTGCCTCCCTTTCTTCAACATTTAAAAGTTCCTCAAAATATTCCTGCCATCTACCGAGTACCTCCAACTCCCCATCAAAATAAAAAAATTAAAATCTTTATTTCATCTACTAACCCCTACTCTGTTATTAAATGACATATCCATTCATTCCCTAGGCTTTCTTAACCTTTTTATCTCACTCCAAAATTTGTTGACAGTGCCTCACCCACCCTATCATTTGCTCTTCTTTTGCACTCTCTCACCACTCTCTTCACCTTTCTTTTACTCTCCATATACTCCACCCTTCTTATATCACTTCTGATTTGTGAAAACCTCTCATAAGTGACCTTTTTCTCTTTTATCACACCCTTTACCTGATCATTCCACCAATCACTCCTCTTTCCTCCTGCACCCACCCTCCTATACCACAAACTTCTGCCCCGCATTCTAACACTGCATTTTTAAAACCATCCCACCCTTATTCTATTATTATTATTATTGTCCTTCTGTCTTTTCCCCCAGGATGCCACCCACACCAGTGAACTAACACCCAGGTACCTACTTACTGCTAAGTGAGCAGGAACAGCAGGTGTAAGGTAACTAATACCCATGCATTTACTTACTGCTAGGTGAACAGTGATAGCAAGTGTAAGGTAACTAACACCCAGGTACCTACTTACTGCTAGGTGAACAGGGACAGCATGGGACACCATGCTGGGACAGCATGGGACACCAATATATGAGAGTGATACTTATACAGTGGTATCTCTACTTACGAGCAGCTCCCAACTCAAACAATTATGTAAGTGTATTTTTGTAGGTGCTTTTGTCAGTGTATTTTTGGGGGTCTGAAATGGATTAATTTAATTTTCATTATTTCTTATGGGAAAATATTCCTTCGGTATCGGCACTTGAATAGCCGTCTGGAACGAATTAAGCTCGTAACTCGAGGTACCACTGTATTGGAGTGATACATATGTTGAAGTGATACTTACGTTGGGGTATGATGCCTATGTGAGAGCTTGATACATATGTGCAGTGATACAGTGGTGGGAGTGTGATACATATGTGCAGTGATACAGTGGTGGGAGTGTGATACATATGTGAGAATAATACATATACAGTGGAACCTCGGAAATCGAACGGCTCGGCAATCGAACAAATCGGAAATAGAACAAGAAAATCGATATCAACAATCGAACAAAATATCGCTAATTGAACAAGTGCGTACCAGACCTTGCTGCCCAGGCGTCGTGAGTCAGTCTAGCATTGTTTATCCTCCAGTGAACAGTACCCTGCTTGCTCTTCCAAACATTTCACGATTAATTAATTGTGTTTGGAGCTTGTTCATTGGTTGAGACAGTGTTAGAGGCAGTGGTGAGAGGCAGTGGTGATGAGAGGCAGTGGTGGTGAGAGGCAGTAGTGGTGAGGCACTGGTGGTGAGAGGTACTGGTGGTGAGAGGCAGTGGTGGTAGAGGCAGTGGTTGAGAGGCAGTGGTGATGAGAGGCAGTGGAGGTGAGAGACAGTTGTGGTGAGAGGCAGTGGTGATGAGAGGCAGTGGTGGTAAGAGGCAGTCTTAATGTAGAGTGAGAGGTGAGTAAACAAGATTAAATGAATAAAGGAGAGAGAATGAGTGTAGAAGGCTCGGGAGTTTTGTAAACAAACCATTTGTTGTTGTTGTTGCTGTTACCAGCCTGGACAGGAATTAATTCTGTTCACTCCGTGAAGCCAACTGGAAAGAAGTGATCTAATGCAGTTAGCATTACAAACTCCATTTTCTCTTATACTAACACATCTGAAGGAGGAAAGAACGGGAAGATGTTTTCATAGCTGGACCAAGAATGCCCACCACCACCGTCCTCCCCAGCCACCACCGTCCTCCCCCGCCACTACATTCATAATGACATACGTACATATTTTATTTATTCTAGAGTGCATATCAGGTTTTTATGCTATTTACAGCGGACCCCTGGAGTTCATGATTAATCTGTTCCAGAGGGCGTCACGAACACCGAATCTATTTTCCCCATAAGAAATAATGGAAATAAAATTAATCTGTTTCAGACACCCAAAAGTATTAAAATAAAATATTTTTGTACAAAAAATATATATTAAATTACACAGAAAACAATGAGACATGAAGAATAAAACGATAATAACATGTCACTTACCTTTATTGAAGAGTTGTTGATGTGTGGAAGACGGGAGGAGGGGAGAGGATGGAAGAGTTGCTTTTGTTTAGAAGGGAAATCCCCTTCCATAAAGACTTCAGGTACCAAGTCCTTTCCCTGGGTTACTTCCCTTCTTTGTTTTTTAATGCCACTAGGACCACCTTGAGAGTCACTGGACCCCTGTTGCTCAAAAAAGTGTTCCAGAGAGTTCTGTTTCTGGCGAATGTTTGGAATTGTGCCGGCGACTGGGGTGTGTGTTTGGGGACAGGACAAGATAATCCTTCAATATTTCGCTAATATCATCTATACGACTTATTTATCTATCACAATTCATCTAATATGGCATAATAAACAATATTAATAACATAGAAACATGACATATACTCTAGAATGAATAAAATATCATTACGAATCTGAGGACTGGTGTTGTGGTGTTTGTTGTTGGGTGAATAAGGGCCACTGAAAGATACGCCTTAAATAGTGATGGCCGCCAGACACACAATGGTGTTGTCAGTCACCCTATATAACTCCAACAACATTGGAGGAGTTGAGTTTCGTGTTGTCATTTTTCTATCGCTTAATAGCTTAACTTACTTGCTACACTGTTAATGCTACACTTTATTGCTGGCTGGCACTATAGCCTTTATCAACTCCTGCTGCTTTAGTATCATAACATATCATAGAATCACTTAAGAAGACATTCTCCCCTCTCAGCCCTTTACCAAAGGGCTGGCACTAGGAGCTTTCTTGGGGCTCATGGTGGCTTATTTAGCAGTTGCAAGCACTAAAAACAATGGAATAATGACAAAATGTATGTATGAATGCGTGGGTGGCGGTCTCTCGCTGGTAAACAATGGCATGCTGACTCTGAATTGAGTGTTGGGCCCGCTCAGGCCACATAAGAACATAAGAAAGGAGGAACACTGCAGCAGGCCTGTTGGCCCATACTAGACAGGTCCTTCACATTCCATCCCACTAACAGAATATTTGTTCAACCTAATTTTCAATGCTACCCAAGAAATAAGCTTTGATAATTTTATTTACTCATGTGCAATTCCCACTCAAATCCAACCCCTTTCACTCATGAATTTATCCAACCTAAATTTAAAACTACCCAGGGTCCTTGCTTCAATAACCCTATTAGGCAGACTGTTCCACTCATCAACTACCCTATTTCCAAACCAATACTTTCCTATATCCTTTCTAAATCTAAACTTATCTAACTTGAATCCATTATTGCGGGTTCTCTCTTGGAGAGATACCCTCAAAACCTTATTTATATCCCCTTTGTTAATACCCATTTTCCACTTGTATACCTCGATCATGTCTCCCCTCATTCTACGTCTTACAAGTGAATGTAATTTAAGGGTCCTTAATCTTTCTTCGTAAGGAAGATTTCTAATGCTATGTATTAATTTAGTCATTCTACGCTGAATGTTTTCTAACGAATTTATGTCCATTCTGTAATATGGAGACCAGAACTGAGCTGCGTAATCTAGGTGAGGCCTTACTAATGATGTATAAAGCTGTAATATAACCTCTGGACTTCTGTTGCTAACACTTTTGATATAAATCCCAGTAATCTATTTGCCTTATTACGTACGCTTAGGCATTGCTGTCTTGGTTTAAGGTTGCTGCTTACCATCACCCCCAAGTCCTTCTCGCAATCTGTATGGCTAAGTTCTACGTTATTTAACTTATAAGTGCTTGGGTTATGGACACTCCCGAGCTTCAGAACTTTGCATTTATCTACATTGAACTGCATCTGCCATTTTTCTGACCAGGAATTGAGTTTGTCCAAATCCTCCTGTAGTTCACTGACATCTACGTCTGAATCGATTATCCTACCTATCTTCGTGTCATCAGCGAATTTGCTCATATCACTAGAAATTCCCTCGTCAAGGTCATTTATATATATTATAAACAACATCGGGCCCAAAACCGATCCCTGAGGAACGCCACTTGTTACAGATCCCCACTCCGATTTAACCCCATTTATGCACACCCTCTGCTTCCTATTGGTGAGCCATGACTCGATCCATGACAACACTTTTCCCCCAATGCCATGAGCAGCCACTTTCTTTAACAGTCTCTGATGAGGTACTCTATCAAAAGCCTTACTAAAATCCAAATAAACAATATCGAATTCTTTATCATGATCAACTGCCTCAAAAGCCTTACTGAAAAAAGTTAATAAATTAGTTAGGCAGGAACGGCCCCTAGTGAATCCATGCTGAGTATCATTAATCAAATTATGCCTATCGAGATGGCTTCTTATGTTATCAGCTATAATCGACTCTAGTAATTTGCCTACAATTGATGTTAGACTTATTGGGCGGTAATTTGATGGTAACGACTTGTCCCCTGCTTTAAAAATAGAAATTACATTAGCCATCTTCCACGTATTAGACACTACACCTGTTAGAAGAGATAGGTTAAAAATGTTAGTTAAGGGTTCACAGAGTTCCATTTTGCATTCCTTAAGAACCCTTGAAAAAAGCTCATCAGGACCATTTCACTAGTGACTGTGATACTACATAATTTATCATAATTTATCTACAGAAAATATCAACATGGATGATGACAAATAAGCTTACTCTCAATACGGACAAGACCTACTACATTCAGTTTGGAAACAAAGCTGCAAATGTTCCACTTAACATAACGCTAAATGGTTCACCCATCACAAGGCTCACAGAGGGAAAATTCCTAGGAATCCACCTTGACAGTAGTCTTAAATTCCAAACAAACATACAACAAATTTCCAAGAAAATCTCAAGGACAGTAGGTATATTATCTAAGATACGCTATTATGTGCCTCAACCAGCTCTCATTGCACTATATCATTCTCTTATCTACCCTTATCTCACCTATGGAATCTGTGCATGGGGCTCAACAACATTATATCACCTTAGACCACTCATAACCCAGCAAAAGGCTGCAGTCAGGATGATAACAAATTCCCACTCTAGACAGCATACTCCACCTATATTCAGAACCTTAAAACTACTCACCATAAAAAATATTCATACCTATTCATGTGCCTTCTACATACATAAAACTCTACATGCTACTATCAACCCTGCGCTCAGAATTCTCCTCAACAACTTTAATAGGTCCCACGAACATGGCACAAGACACAGATCACTATTTGACATACCCCGAGTCCATACTAACCAATGTAAAAATTCTATGCACATAAAGGGCCCCAGAATCTGGAATTCATTACCAGTAAATATCAAGTTAACCTTGTCGGAAAATCAATTCAAGACTCTTCTCAAAAATCACCTACTCACCCTATACTAAATACTCATACTGTAACAAACTTTCAAACCCAATATTATTTTACTTAAGAAGTTCTCAATTTGATATCTTCATCCTCCTTAACACTTGTTGCAATTTCATATCATCATATTGTCATTTAAAATCTTATAGTATCATCATTTTCTTAATTTGAAATAAAATATATATCTAAAAGAAACTCTAAAAACTATTTCTAGTATTGTTATTATACTAGTATAGCATCAACATACTGTAATTTGAAATAAATTATACAACTAGATTAAACTCAACCAATTTCTCTTGTATTGTCTTTTAATAGTATGTATAACCTTATAATAATTTAAATAATACAGAACTAGAATAAACTCAATCAATTTCTTTAGCATTAAGTATTTAGTGAATAAGTCTCTAGAATAAACTGCCCCTAATGCCATGGCATGCCAGTGGCTCTCCTTGCATTACAGTTTTATAATTGTTTTATAATTGTAACTACCAATAACATTGTACACTTGTAACATGCATTGAAATAAAAATTAATATTATTATTATTATTATTATTATTATTCTTCAGGCCCACTAAAATACCTAGTTCTTGGGATATTATTAGTGTCTTCCTGAGTGAAAACTGAAAGAAAATAATTATTAAAGATAGAGCACATTTCATTCTCTTTGTCAGTAAGATATCCATCATTATTTTTAAGAGGACCTATCTTATCTCTAACTTTTGTTCTATAAACCTGGAAAAAACTTTTTGGGTTAGTTTTTGAATCCCTAGCAACTTTAATTTCATAGTCCCGTTTAGCTTTTCTTATACCCTTTTTAACGTCCCTCTTAATGTCAGTATAATGATTTATAAGATGTCCCTCACCTCTTTTTATGCGCCTATAAATTCCTTTCTTCTGCCCTAAAAGATATTTGAGCCTATTATTCATCCATTTTGGGTCATTTCTACTTGATCTAATTTCTTTATATGGGATAAATGTTCTTTGGGCAGCCTGTATAGTGTTAAGAAAACTGTCATATTGATACCTCTCTTCGTTACCCCAGTCCACAGTTGATAAGTGTTCTCTAAGTCCATTATAATCTGCTAAGCAAAAATCTGGGACCATTACTGAATTATCCCTACTATCATACATCCATTCAATGCTAAATTTAATTGACTTATGGTCGCTTGAACCGAGTTCCTCTGTAATTTCTAAATTATTAACAAGGGTTTCCTTGCTTGCCAGAACTAAGTCAAGTAGGTTATTTCCCCTTGTAGGTTCTGTCACAAACTGCTTCAAAAAACAATCCTGAACTACTTCTAAAAAGTCGTTAGATTCTAAATTCCCTGTCGAGAAATTCCAATCAATCTGACTAAAGTTAAAGTCCCCTAGAATTACTACGTTATCGTGCCTTGTGGCCTTAACAATTTCCTCCCAAAGTAATCTCCCTTGTTCCCTATCTAAGTTTGGAGGACGGTAAATCACGCCTAAAATCAATTTTTCGCACCCCTCTGAAAATTGTATCCAGACAGACTCTGTATGTGTTATTTCAGACTTTATACCCATTTTTATGCAACAATTTAAATGATCACGGACATAGAGTGCCACCCCACCCCCCTTCCCGATACTTCTGTTTACTTGGAACAATTTAAAACCCTGAATGTGACATTCTGCAGGCATGTCCCGATTTTTCATATTAAACCATGTTTCAGTTATTGCAAAAACATCAATATTACCTGTACTTGCAACTAATCTCAACTCGTCCATCTTATTCCTGGCACTACGACTATTGGTGTAATATACACTTAAAGACCCTCCTTTCTCTTTACCCTTCCTGCTCATTTCTGTTTTTCCCTTATACCTATTACTGTCCTTGTCACCTAGTGCCACTGGCTTTCCAATATCCACCTTATTCTGCCTATTACTAGATCCCCTAGAATTTATAACATTACTACACTGGGACTTCACTGTTTTCCCCCCATAACCCATACCACTAACTTTTTCTAGTTTAAAGCCCTAACAGCTCCCTCCACTGCAGTTGCCAGTGCCCCCACCCCAGACCTAGATAAGTGAACCCCATCCCTGGCATACATGTCATTTCTGCCATATAAGAGGTCCCAGTTGTCAATGAATGTTACTGCATTTTCCTTACAGTATTTGTCCAGCCAGCAATTGACACCAATTGCCCTGGACAGCCATTCATTTCCAACTCCTCTCCTTGGCAAAATACCACATATGACAGGGTTCCCACCCTTCTTCCTAATTCTGTCTATTGCTGACCTATAGCTGCTAATCAGCTCCTCACTCCTACGTCTGCCAACATCGTTGTCTCCAGCACTGAGACAGATAATAGGATTGCTCCCATTACCTCTCATGATGTCGTCCAGACGGCTAACAATATCCTTCATCCCAGCCCCAGGATAACACACCCTCTGCCTCCTATTCCTATCCTTAAGACAAAATTCCCTATCCATAAACTTAATCTGACTATCCCCAACTAAAACAATGTTCTTACCTTGACTGGCGGTGTGCATGACGTTCTCGACGGTCTTTGTAGAGATGGTCTTCGCTGGGATGTCTTCACATTCGTCTGGTAACAAGGAGAAAGAGTTGCTGGTTTTCACAGCAGTCTCCTGGACCTTCTTCAACTTCAGCTTCGTCCCTTCAGATTCGACTAGCATCCATTCGTTGGTCTGATCATTGGCGACATTGTTCCAGGGATAATCCTTGCATATACCCTTCAAACGTTGAATCTCTCTTCTAGCTTCCGTTAATTCCGCCTTCATTTGGAGATATAGCTGCTCGTAGTCGAGGGAAACCATCATCCAATCTCAGGTAGCTAATAACGGAAGCACAGCAAAGATGGTTCAGTCCACAGAGAGTACGGAAAAATAAACACATAAGCAGTATAATGTGATCCTTTATTGACAACGTTTCGCCCACGCAGTGGGCTTTATCGAGTCACAGACAGATCTACCTTACAGACAGATCTACCTGATCTACCGCGTCCGGGATGAATCACGAACTCCGAGCAGATCGTGAACACCGAACCAATATTTTTGCGAAAAAATATCACAAACTCTGATTTTCACGAACTCCAATGGTAACGAACTCCGGGGGTCCACTGTATACAGTAGATCGTCATTTAGCACGAGATTATGTTGCATGTTATGGGTATTGCACGATTGAAGAATTGCGGCACATTATTATCTAACACGACGTAAAAATGATATTACACGGTTCGTGGGAGGGGAAAAAAAAAATTGAGCCTGCAGGTCCTTCACAAACCATCCCACTAACAGAATATTTGCCCAACCAAATTTTCAATGCTTCCCAAGCAATAAGCTTGCACTCATGCGCAAGTCCCACTCAAATAAAATTGTGTGTGTGGGGAAGTATCCTGGCTGGTTTGTGTGGGGAAGTATCCTGGCTGGTTTGTGTGGGGAAGTATCCTGGCAGTTTGTGTGGGGAAGTATCCTCGCTGGTTTGTGTGGGGAAGTATCCTCGCTGGTTTGTGTGGGGAAGTATCCTCGCTGGTTTGTGTGGGGAAGTATCCTCGCTGGTTTGTGTGGGGAAGTATCCTCGCTGGTTTGTGTGGGGAAGTATCCTCGCTGGTTTGTGTGGGGAAGTATCCTCGCTGGTTTGTGTGGGGAAGTATCCTCGCTGGTTTGTGTGGGGAAGTATCCTCGCTGGTTTGTGTGGGGAAGTATCCTCGCTGGTTTGTGTGGGGAAGTATCCTCGCTGGTTTGTGTGGGGAAGTATCCTCGCTGGTTTGTGTGGGGAAGTATCCTCGCTGGTTTGTGTGGGGGAAGTATCCTCGCTGGTTTGTGTGGGGAAGTATCTTCACTGGTTTGTGTTGGGAAGTATCCTCGCTGGTTTGTGTGGGGAAGTATCCTCGCTGGTTTGTGTGGGGAAATATCCTGGCTGGTTTGTGTGGGGAAGTATCCTCGCTGGTTTGTGTGGGGAAGTATCCTCGCTGGTTTGTGTGGGGAAGTATCCTCGCTGGTTTGTGTGGGGAAGTATCCTCGCTGGTTTGTGTGGGGAAGTATCCCTGCTGGTTTGTGTGGGGAAGTATCCTGGTGTGTGAGGTGATGGTCACTTGCCCATAAACAATGGCTTTGTTTATGGGCTGACGCTCCAACCTTCATTATCTCTGTCATATTTTTATTAATTTGGGCGTCTTTATCATGCTGCTACGTTATTTATGTTATACCTAATACTGTATTATTCTGGAATAAATATGATAGGTAGATAACTTATTGATAGTAATAATAAGTATTATTATACAATATTTTAGTGCGGTGAGCTCACACCTCCACATGCCATGGTGGTCCGTGAGTAACTGAGCTGAGAGAGACTGCTAGCCCATCTCCCTCATAGCACCGCCAACCATTCAATACTCTACGTATATAATATCAGTTTTTATTAATTTGTGCATCTTTATCATGTTTCTACGATATTTATGTTATACCTAATATTATTCTGGAATAAATATGATAGGTAGATAACCTTTATTGATAGTAATAGTATTATTTTACAATACTTTATAGTGCCGTGAGCTAATATATCCTCACGCCATGATGGTCCATGAGCAACTGAGACACTGCTCCACTTCTCGCTCTCAGCCCCGCCCACCCTTCAATACCTATATGTCAGTTTTTATTAATTTATGCATCTTTATCGTGCTTCTACATTATTATGTTATACCTAATATTATCCTGGAATAAATATGATAGGTAGATATTATTTATTGATAGTAATAGTATAATTATACAATAACAAATCTAGAAGCAGTGCTTTGAAACTGGGTCTAGAACAGCTGATGATGCCTTACCGTCAGCTGTATAATGTACTGCAGGGTAAAAGAGCCCAGAGATCTATTACAGCATTTATGCACACTCCAATACAACCACCAACTTTAGTACCAGAACCTCTACCATCCACTTCTGCCGACAACCAGCAACCATCCACCTCATCCCAGTAGGGCACACCATCCATATCCACTCTTCACAACCATCTACAAACATCATTACCCACAATTTAAGATAAGAAATACTATTTCTATTGCATTTGTAGTCTTAAGCAGTAATATATCACGGCAATGAACTACAATTACATATTCACCTTCAATTTTTGCAAGATCTGTTGGTCTAAAAAACTTGTTTGGGTTTTTGGGGACTCCCAGGAACGTAACCCTATTTTTCCTATAAGTTCTTATAATTATATAACACGAAATGATCTAACACAACGTTTTCAGGAACGTAACTACCGTGCTAAATGACGATCTACTGTATTGTTTATTATGTCATATTAGATGAATTGTGATAGATAAATAAGCTGTCGAGTTGATAATAGTGTCATAGTGAAGTACTATTTTGTGATGCCTCCTGACAGCAGGAACGGATTAATTGTATTTCCATTATTTCTTATGGGAAATATTAATTAGATTTTCGAACATTTCGTTAAGAACAAGCTCCTGGAATTGATTATGTTCGATTTCCGAGGGTCCACTGTATGGGAATGCTCAATATTTGTGGGAGTGATACATATGTGGTAGTGTGATATATACAGGTATATGTGGGAGTGATATATGTGGATCTGATACAAAGGTGGTGTGTGATATGTATGTATGAGTTATACAGTGTAAGAGTGATGATACATATATTGGTGTGTGATATATAGCCTGTCCTCACTTAGCGACGTACTCGTTTACCAATGACTCAGACTTATGATGGGCTCTCTGACCAGTATGCATACCTAGATAATGTATATTAGAGTGAATCCTCTATTCTGTTTATTACAATATATAGTACACTACTATATAAACATTTAAAAATACAGTGGACTCCCGATTAGCGGCTATAATTCTTTCCAGAATGCTGTTCAAGTGCCATTACTGAACAAATTCGTTCCCATAAGGAATAATGTAAATTTGATTAGTACTTTTAGACCCCCAAAAATACATTTAGAAAAGCACTTACAAAAATACACTTACATAATTGTTCGAGTTTGGAGCAGTACGAAATCCGGGGGTCCACTGTATACTAAAAATGTTATAAATGGTGTAAAGGTGACATTAAAACAATATCAAAGATAGTTGACACAAACCCACTACCATTATGGTATGCTCCTTGCTTAGCAACAGATTCGTTTACCGATGTGGTCTTAGGAACAGAACTCCATTGTTAAGTGAGAAGAGGCTGTATACAGTTGGGCCCCGCTTTTTGGCGTTTCGCCTCTCAGCATTCCGTTCATACGGTGAGTTCAAATTATGACCAAAACTTGTATACGGCGAGCGGTCTTTCAGATACGGCGCGTGCCACCCGGT
Organism: Cherax destructor; assembly: GCA_009830355.1. Taxonomy (NCBI): domain Eukaryota; kingdom Metazoa; phylum Arthropoda; class Malacostraca; order Decapoda; family Parastacidae; genus Cherax; species Cherax destructor. The sequence continues at coordinate 22,864 of WNWK01016252.1, read as the reverse complement.
TTGTTTACATTTTCCTTGAGCACATCTCTCTAAATAACAAAAAAGGCACAATACTGTGACTGGAACAATACACACACAACCCGCACATATAAAAGGAGAGGAGCTTACGACGACGTTTCGGTCCAACTTGGACCATTTACAAAGTCACACTAACACGAAGGACAGGAGGAAGGGGTATTGATAGGCAGGCAGACAGGGGAGGGCACAAGAAAGTGGTGGAGGGGTAAAGGAGGTAGTAGTGAAGGTGGTAGTGGTAGTAGTAGTGGAGTCAGTCATAAGCTAGGAAAGGAGCACTGCAAAGACACTGACGGCAGGTAAGGGGAAGAACAAGAACACAGTGGGGTAAAAAAAAAAAAAAAATAGAGGACAAATACAAGGCAAAAGAAAAGAAAAGAAAAAGAACCCAGAGGAGAAAGGAGAAAGAGGAGAAGAGTTAAGTCATGGGTGTTCTGAAGTTTGGAGCATTTAACAATGTAATGGGAGAGGAAAGCATCTACAGAGACAAAGCCAGGGCTAAGATTCATACAGTGGACCCCCCGAGTTTCGTAAGGTTCTTACTTCGTAAACATCGTGTTTCGTAAGCTTTTTACGACTTCGAGAATTGTAAAACCACTCGTGTTTCGTAACGTATTAGACCTGTCCGCCTGCTCCGCACCTGCGCGGTACGCAGGACGCCGCCAGTGAAGCGTTGTTTACCATTGAGAGAACATTACCTAGCGCGCTCTTTCAAACATTCACACTACATTTGGTGTTTTTTTTGGTGCTTTAGTGATTGTCACTGTGAAATAAGTCACCATGGGTCCAAAGAAGCTTCCTAGTGGCACCCCTGTGGTAAAGAAAGTGAGGAACACCATCGAACTGAAGAAAGAGATTATAGAAAAATATGAGAGTGGCGTACGTCTGAGTGATCTTGCCAGGATGTACAACAAAACCCCTTCTACTATCGGCTCTATCCTGGCAAAGAGAAATGAGATCAAGGAAGCTAATGTTGCAAAAGGGGTTGATATGTTAACGAAAAATAGATCGAAAACAGTGGATGAGGTTGAGAAGTTGTTGTTGGTGTGGATCCATGAAAACAGAGAGCGGGTGATAGTGTTTCCATGGCATAATTTGTGAAAAGGCAAGGAAGTTGCACGCAGATCTTGTCAAGACAATGCCTGCAACCAGTGGTGAGGCAAGTGATTTTAAAGCCAGCAAAGGCTGGTTTGACAGGTTTAAGAAACATAGTGGCATACACAGTGTTGTGAGGCATGGTGAGGCAGCCAGCTCAGACAAACGTGCAGCTGAAAAATTTGTGCAGGAATTCCAGGGGTTCGTAGAGGCTGAACAATTCCTCCCCCAACAAGTGTTTAACTGTGATGAAACAGGCCTGTTTTGGAAGAAAATGCCCAACAGGACCTACATTACTCAGGAGGAAAAGGCACAGCCAGGACACAAGCCTATGAAAGACAGGCTAACTCTCATGTTTTGTTCTAATGCTAGTGGGGATTTTAAAGTGAAGCCTTTACTGGTGTATCACTATGAAAATCCCAGACCCTTCAAGAATCACAGTGTTGACAAGAATAATTTGTGTGTGCATTGGAACACCAAGGCTGAGTCACTACGAGTTTTCAAGGAATGGTGCAGTGTGGCCCTACTGTGAAGAAATACCTCTTTGAAAAGAAATTGCCACTCAAGTGCCTCCTGATACATGGACAATGCTCCTGCTCACCCTCACAACTTGCAAGAGTGTTTGTCTGACAAGTTTAATTTCATCAGAGTGAAGTTCTTGCCTCCTAACACCACTCCTCTCCTCCAGCCCATGGACCAGCAGGTCATTTCCAACTTCAAGAAACTGTACACCAAAGCACTGTTTGAAAAGTGCTTTGAAGTGACCTCGGACACTGAGTTGACCCTAAGAGAGTTCTGGAAAGATCACTTCAACATTGTGCAATGCATACGCCTTATAGGTAAGGCTTGGGAGGAGTGACTTCCAGGACTTTGAACTCTGCTTGGAGACCATTGTGGCCAGGTTGTGTCCAACAGAGGGATTTTGAAGGATTTGAGGCTGACCCTGACATTGACCCTGACGACCCTGTGCCTGTTGTGGACTCTATTGTGGCATTGGGAAACAACCTGGGGGTGGAGGTGAGTGGTGAGGATGTGGAAGAGTTGGTGGAGGCCCACAGGGTAGAGCTAACAACTGAAGAGCTGCAAGAGCTTCATCTGGAACAACAACAGACCACAGCTGAGGTTATTGCTTCAAAGGAGGAGGATGAGAGACAGAAGAAGGTGCCCTCTTCAGTGCTTAAGGAGATGTGTACAAAGTGGAATGAGTTGCAGACATTTGTTGAAAGACACCACCCTGAGCAAGCTGAAATGAGCCTTCTGTGCAGCCACTTCAGTGACAGAGCCATGTCGCACTTCAGGAAAGTGTTGAAGGGTCGCCAGAAACAGAGGACTCTAGACAGTTACTTCACCAGGCAGGGGTCTGGTGACTCTCAAGCTGGTCCTAGTGGCATTAAAAGACCAAGAAGGGAAGTAACCCCAGAGAGGGCTTTGTCACCTGAAGTCCTTTTGGAGGGGGATTCCCCTTCCAACCACTAACTCCCTGCCCCTTTCAGCAATTCTACCTTCCAGATGCCTGCAACTCTTCAATAAATATATATTTTTTGTTTTTAATTTAGTAGGTGAATATTTTTTTGTGGAACGGATTAATTGTATTTACATTATTTCTTATGGGAAATAATGGTTCGAATTTCGAAAACTTCGTGTTAAGTACTAGCTCCTGGAACGGATTAATTACGATACTCGGGGTCCACTGTATAAGGGAGGATTCAATCAAACGACGACTGTGAAAGTTGGACGTAGGGTAGACAGTTTTAGCAGAAGACCAATCAATAGGATGACTGTGATCTCTGACATGACAGAAAAGAGCATTATTAGTGTCGGCAAGCCTAACACTATTTTTGTGCTCCCTAAGTCTGTCAGAAAGAGATCGGCCAGTTTCTCCGAAGTACTGAAGAGGACAGGAGGAGCAAGAAATAGAGTAAACACCAGGAGAATCTATAGAGGGAGGAGAGGTATGAACTAGATTAGTGCGAAGAGTGTTAGTCTGGCGAAAGGTAAGTTTGATGTCTACGGAACGAAGAGAGTTGTTGAGATTAGAGAGACCAGAGATGTAGGGAAGGCAGAGGACAGGAGAGTTCCCAGGAGTAGAGGGTTTAGGAGAGAAGAAAGTCCGTTTGGCACGAGAGAAGGCAGAGTCTATGAAATGGGAAGGGTAGCCAAGGCTGGAAAATGAATTATGAAGAGTGGAAATTTCTGCTTCAAGGAACTGAGGATCACAAATGCAGAGAGCACGGAGAAAGAGAGAGATAAGAACACTTTTCTTGACAGAGGAAGCATGATAAGAGAAGTAGTGAATGTACATGCCACTGTGAATAGGCTTGCACAGTGGCAAGCCTATTGCATTTGTCCTCTATTTTATTTATTTTATTTTTCCCCGTGTTCTTGTTCTTTCCCTTGCGGGCCGCCAGCGTCTTTGCAGTGCTCCTTTCCTAGTTTATGACTGACTCCACTACTACTACCACTACCACTATCACTTCTACCTCCATTAACCCTCCACCACTTTCTTGTGCCCTCCCCTGTCTGCCTGCCTATAAATACCCCTTCCACCTGTCCTTCATGTTAGTGTGACTTTGTAAATGGTCCAAGTCGGAACGAAACGTTGTCGTAAGCTCCTCTCCTTTTATATGTGCGGGTTGTGTGTGTATAATTTCTGATCACTTTATTGGCTACTTGAAAAAGTTGATTGGGCAGTTTCTTGTGCTCAATCAATAAAATAGAAGTACAGTAGATCGTCATTTAGCACGAGATTATGTTGCACGTTATGGGTATTGCACGATTGAAGAATTGCGGCACATTATTATCTAACACAACGTAAAAATGATATTACATGGTTCTCGTGAGGGGAAAAATTTTTGAATGCACGTTAGCCCGCGGTTGGGTCCTACTGAGGGTGGCTATGAGCCACATCAAGTGTTTAATGCTGACGAGAGAAGTGTTTTCTGGAAGAAAATGCCGACACGAACTTGTATCAGTCAGCAAGAGAAAAGTGCACCAGGCTTCAAGACAGCAAAGGATCGCTTCACTTTGCTCCTTTTCGGTAATGCATCATGTGATTTCAAGTGTAAACCCAATCCTCGTGCTTAGAGGAAAAGGGAATTTGTTTTTCCTTCCTGCAAACTGTAAGTTTATTCAGATACACGGGGCCAGGAGCTGAGTCTCGACCCCTGCAGCCACAATTAGGTGTTTACAGTTACATTGATTATCATACATAGCAGCATATGTGTAGAGAACCTAGGATAACCCAAAAAAAGTCAGACAGTATGGAAATAAGTCACTCTGCCTTTTTTGGGTTATCCTAGGTTCTCTACACATACTCTGCTATGTATGATAATCTTTGTAACTGTATCTGTGTATACCTGAATAAACTTACAGTTTGCGGGAAGGAAAACAAATAACCATTCCCACAAGCAGCCGCCTTGTTGTTGTTCAGCGGACACCACCGGCCTTCCCCAGCCACCACGGACCCCACCATCCCAGCATTCGTACGTATTTCATACGCGTCAAAAAAAAGTCCTCTGCTACAAGCCAGCTGTGTTTGTGAAGAATGAGAGAGAGAGTGAATTGTGTTTTGACCTTTAAATTACTATATCTTGTATCTGCCAAGCAATCAAAGTGTTGCTCAAAGTGGCAAGAAAAGGTATAAGCATTTAAGTCTTAGAATTAATGAAGAAAACAAAGATATTAGACAAGACATAACCCGTGGCCGTAATGAAGTGTTATTTTGTACACATAAAAAGAGGTAAAGGTAAACATAAGTTTGTGTGACTGACTTACTGACTGACTTGACTGACTTACTGAATGACTTGACTGACTTACTGAATGACTTGACTGACTTACTGAATGACTTGACTGACTTACTGAATGACTTGACTGACTTACTGAATGACTTGACTGACTTACTGAATGACTTGACTGACTTACTGAATGACTTGACTGACTTACTGAATGACTTGACTGACTTACTGAATGACTTAAAGTTAGACACTCAGTACAACCATCGACTTCAGTTCCAGAACCTCTACTATCCACCTCAGCCCAGTAGGGCCACAGCATAACTCTCCACTCTCTTCACAATCATCCACAAACACCAGCACCCACAATTTAAGGTAAATACTATTATTTCTGTTACATTTGTAGTCTTAAGCAGTAAAAACAACATAATACATCACAATAATGAACTACAATTACATATTCACTTTTATTTTTGTAAGATCTGTTGGTCTAAAAAAAACTTGTTTGGCTTTTTGGGGACTCCCAGTAATGTAACCCTATTTTTCCCATAAGTTCTTTTAATTATCTAACATGGCATTTTCAGGAACGTAACTACCGTGCTAAATGAAGATCTACTGTAATACTAACGAAATAGCTAAGAATTTGGTCAACTGGAATAATGTAATTGGCCTAAAATAGGGGTCAAAGTAGGCAAAATTGCTGAAATGTAAATATCACTGACACAGTCAAATTTACAATAGTGTAATTTTGTCAGTTTTCCACCATAGAAAAAGATTCTCTACCATTTCATAAGAAAAAATAAAAACATTTTTTTTTTTTTTAAATTCTTGGACCCTGTGGACAATGCGTAGATCTACGGCTTGGACCCTCAAAAGGTTAATGTACAAAAAACAATTTTTTGTTAAGACTTCTGGGTGTCTGGAATGGATTAATTGAATTTACATTATTTCTTATGGGGAAAATGGTTTCGGTTTTGGCCAATTTCAGTTTTGGTCGATCCATCTGGAACGGATTAAACACAAAAACCGAGGGTCCACTGTATTTTGTGAAGGGATTCAGGTAAACTGGTTAGGTGGACTTGAGTATTGGAGATGGGAAGTACAGTGGAACCTCGAGTTTCGAACGCATCGAGTATTGAACTATTCGAGTTTTGAACGCTTTTTTTGAGCCAATTTTGTCCCAAGTATCGAACATGCCTCGTGTTTCAAACTGCGTACCAGACCTGTCCGCCTGCTTCGTGCCTGCACGCCTCTCCGTCAGTCTGGCTTTGTTTATCTTAGAACATTACCCTAGGCGCTCATCCAAACATTTGACAATTCATTGTGTTTGGTGCTTGTTCATTAACCCTTAAACTGTCCAAACGTATATATACGTTCTTACCGTTACTGCCCCGAATATTTTGAAAAAAAAAAATTATTTTTTATATATAGAAATGAAGAGCACATTTTTTTAAGTGTTATAGGATAAAACAAAAATTAGGGTCAGTGCTTACCGAGATATGAGGCGGAGAAGTTGGCACTGGATGCTCACCTGACAGCAACAGGAGTCCTGCCGCTTGCAGAATTGTTGCCGATATACCTTTTTTCCTCTTATTTTTATTATTTTATATAATTTTTATGTTCTAATAATTACAATTTACAGTAGTTCTTGTGATTTCATAGCCAATCTTTATTCTGACAGTAATATTAGGTACTGAAATTGTACTCAAATAATAATAATGATAGTGCATAATAATAATAATAGTGAATAATAATAATAATATTATTAATAATAATAATAATAATAATGATAGTGCATAATAATAATAATAATAATAATAATAAAGTTTCCTTGAAGCATTATGTAAGATGTTTGTCACTGCTTTATCTTATCTTACACTAATGACTCTGGTGACATTTGATGAGGGGTGAGGGTAGTCTTATCTCTTCTTATCAGTCCAGTAATTACAGTGATGACATTTGATGAGCTTACACTGCTTCCCTTTATTTGTTATGCAAACTTGTCTGTCTGTCTGTATCTGTCTGTCTGTGTCTTTCTGTCTGCCTGTGTGTCGTCTCCTTTCTGTCTGCTTGTCTCAGAGAGTAGCTCATGAACCAACTGGTATTACGCAGATCACAAGCACAGTATAACACTTTGTCTGGATTTTTTAGTTATCCTAGGTAATTTACAGGTATGTATAATTGTATTTACATTTGTGTTCCTGTGAGATAGAGACAAAGAGACAGATAGATACAGACAGACAGACGGATATAGAGACAGCCAATCAGGTACCCAGCTGCTGGCAGCCAGGTGGCCAGCCAGCCAGCCAGCTGGCCGGCCAGCCTGCCGACATCACATTCCACTTAAAAGGGGAGTGTTAATATGACATGACATCAGTGAATCCTTGGTGTTTGCCACAGTGTTTGCTCTAACTGGTGCTCTCACAAGGTACTAAATGGTCCCAGATTTTTTTAATATGGCACACACTGAGTGTTAAGACCCATTCTATGCTGACCAGGCATCTCAGGCCAATCGTGCCAAATTTGGAGGCAGGAAAAATAAAACGTAAATATACGTTTGGGGCAGTAGCGGTAAGAACGTATATATACGTTTGGACCGTTTAAGGGTTAAGTGCAACTGTGAAATAAGCTACTATGGGCCCAAAGAAACTTCCTAGTGGCACCCCTGTGGTAAAGAAAGTGAGAAACAGCATAGAAGTGAAGAAGGAAATTATACAAAAATACGAGAGTGGTGCGTGACTTGTGGAGCTTGCCAAGGTGTGTGGCAAAAGCAAATCAACAATCGCTTCTATGAGTAGAGGCAATGGTAGAGGCAGTGGTAGAGGCAGAGGCAGTGGTTGAGGCAGTCTTAATGTAGAGTGAGAGGTGAGTAAACAAGATTAAATGAATAAACGAGAGAGAATTAAAGTGTAGAAGGTTCGCGAGTTTTGTAAAGAAACCAGTTGTTGTTGATGTTACCAGCCTGGACATGAATGGATTATGTTCACTCCGTCAAGCCGATTGGAAAAACATCTCATATTTATGTTAATTTATATGTTTATATGTTACGTAACGTGTTTATTATATACAGTATGGCCCCACTTATACGTCAGGTTAGGTTCCAGGCTACTGTCGGAAAGCAGACTTCTCCGAAAAGCAGAACTCCATTTTTTTTCCATTTATAAATGCATATAAATGCCAGATAACAAGTTTACACTAACACATATTAAGTTAGTAATAGAACTAGGCATTAAAAAGTAAAATACACACACAGTACACTCATTATTTACCTCAAAATATTTGTAGTCTTAATGTAGGGCAAAAGGTTAGTAGTATTTACTGTAAGAAGTCAGGTGTGGTAGCCCTCCTGGCCACCCCACCCACACACACTATACTACGATGCTTAAAGCTCCCTAGAGTGATAAAATGCATATACATTACACTCATTACTTACCTTAAAATATTTGTAGCCTTAATGGTCTTAATGTAGGGTGAGAGGTGAAAATTATTTATTTGTAGAAAGTTGTGTGGGAGGTATGGCATCCTGCCTGGCCATTCCCACCTACTACATTAAGCGCCCTAGAGCAATAAAATGCATATACAGTACACTCATTACTTACCTTAAAATATTTGTAGTTTTAATGTAGGGTGAGAAGTGAGTAAGAGAGATAAAAACAAATAAACAAGAGAGAGAGAGAGTAAGATAGAGCCGCAGAGTACTTATGTAAACATACCGTCTAGTTATGGTTGATACACGTTCATACAAACACCTTATTGTGTACAAGTTGTCTCCACAGTGGTACAATAGAATAAATGAAGACCAACACTTCTATTCTAATGTAATTTTTAGAAGGAATGATGCTCTGACAAATTATTATTATTATTACAGTGGACCCCTGGTTTTCGTTATTTTTTCGTTCCAGAATGCTGTTCAAGTGCCATTACCAAACGAATTTATTCCCATAAGGAATAATGTAAAGTAGACTAGTCCTTTTAGACCCCCAAAAATACACTTACAAAAGCATTTAAAAAAATACACTTACATAAAAGGGCAAGTTTCGAGCAGGACAAACACCGGGGGTCCACTGTATTATTATTATTACAAATTATTATTACAAGTAATATACTTCAACATTTAATTAAAGCTTCCCAGAGCGATAAAATACATATACAGTCCATTCATTAACCCTTAAACTGTCCACACGTAGATATACGTTCACGTGCGTACTGCCCTGAACGTAGTTCTACGTTTTATTTTTCATTCCTTCAAATTTAGTGCGATAGGCGTGAGTCGCCTAGACATGAGAGAATGGATCTGTGCCCTCAGTGTGCGCAGTATTAAAAAAATCTGGGACCACTTAGTACCTTGTGGGAGCACCAGTTCAATTGAGTGCCAGCTAGAGCAAATACTGTGGCAAACACCAGGGATTCACTGATGTCATGTCGCATTAACACTCCCCTTATAAGAGGAAAGTAAAAATAGGTTAGATAAATACACGAGTGGCTGTGGGTGGGTGGGTGTGAGTTGGACCTGACTAGCTTGTGCTACTAGGTCTGATGCCATGCTCCTTCCTTCAGAGGATTTGACCTGACTAGGTGGGTCATTGGTCTAAGCTGGGGAGTGACATGGACCTGCCTTGCATGGGCTAGTAGGTCTGCTGCAGTGTTCCTTCTTTCTTATGTTCTTATGTATTCGGCAGGCTGGTTGGCTTTGGCTGTCTCTCTATCTTCTTATGTCTATACTGCTGTCTATATCTTTGTCTAGTCTTCATATCTTTGTCTTATATCTTGTTCTATATCTTTGTCTGTCTATATCTTTGTCTGTCTATATCTTTGTCTGTCTATATCTTTGTCTGTCTATATCTTTGTCTGTCTATATCTTTGTCTGTCTATATCTTTGTCTGTCTATATCTTTGTCTGTCTATATCTTTGTCTGTCTATATCTTTGTCTGTCTATATCTTTGTCTGTCTATATCTTTGTCTGTCTATATCTTTGTCTGTCTATATCTTTGTCTATATCTTTGTCTATATCCTGCAGCACGCAGTGCATAATGAGAGAAAAAAAACTCCGACCATGTTTTTGGATTAAAACGCCGACTTTGAGGTGTATTTTCGTATAGTATTTATGGTTGTATTCTCTTTTTCATGGTCTCATTTGATAGAATGGAAAACATATTACTGGAATAGAGATGATTTTGATTAGTTTCTTGATTAAAACAATCTTGAAATTGAGCTCAAAGTAGCGGAAATGTTCGATTTTTGCCAGTGTTCAAGAGTAAACAACCCCTGTGGTTTAGCGCTTCTATTTGATTATAATAATAATCAAGAGTAAACAAATCACGCCACGCATCCAATACACATCAACTGATGAGGCTGATATTCTTTCACAAGTGCACAGATATTATTTATACCATTTTTACAATAATGCAATAGTCTGCATAACAATAAATCTTCTATTTTTTGAGTGAATATAAAATCAAAATAGAAAGCAAGAGTAATATAAGAGGGGCCTAAAGACGTGACTAAGGAACAGATAACATCTTATTTTAGTGCCAGGAATGTCTGCATTGTTTATTCTGGACCCTATTTTGAAATTGACATCTTTTTTATTTTGCATGAAATTGGCGAAATTGCCAATTTCTGACCACTTTATTGGGTAGTTGAAATCGGTAAATTGTTTTTTTCTTGTGCTCAGTCGATAGAACAAATGGAGTTCTAAAGAAATAGCTATGAGTTTGGTCGACTGTAACACTGAAATTGGCCGAAAATATAGCTCAAAGTCGGCGAAATCGCCGATGCGTATATATCGCTGACATCGCTAACTTTGCGAAAGCATAATTCCGTAAGTTTTCCATCAAATTTCGTACTTTTGGTGTCATTACCATCGGGAAAAGATTCTCTATCATTTCATAAGAAAGTTTTTTTTTTTTTTCCAAATTTTGCGACATAGAATGACAGTTTCAGAAAGGGGCCTCCGACAGTCAAAGGGTTAAAATCCGTTTTCCACTTAGTTGGCTCTAAACGTATCTTAAGGTCCGCCACGGTCTTAAATCCGATGAACAAATCGCCTGGGAAGACAATGTCATCGACGACTAAGAACTTTGCTGACCACTTGTGACCATGGATCGCAAATTCTAATGTTGTACGACCACGAACCGTCTGAGGGCTACCTGAAACTCCTCTTAAGGTCTGAATGAGAGACGGCTCTGTCAGCATTTCCATGTGAAGGCCGATGTCATGGAAAAGGGTGGAACGGACAATGTTAACCACCGAACCTATATTGAGGAAAAGCTGAATAGGCTTCCGGTAAAGTGTGGACTCAACGAGAGGTCCACACGGGTTGTCATACCGAGCGTGAAGGCATGACAGGCCGACTACGTCCTCAGAGTTCCGGCTGCTAGAGGCTCGATGCTTGGTGGCGCGACTCGACGTCCTGGAAGGTACGGTACGAGTCTCGGCAACAGTGTCGAGGCACTCTGTTTCTGTGCTGTCGGTGAGTGTGTCACTGCTCAGGGTGGCGAACGCATTGCAAACAGGGACGGAATAGTGCCACTGACAAGGTGACTACTTCTTTTGTTGACTTTGCCAGCGCGCCTCTTCCTCCGAACTGTTGGAAGAGCTCCGGCTGGAACAAACTCCGGGCAGAGAGTGGTGGTAGTTAGTAGTGGTAGTTACTGGTGGTAATTACTGGTGGTAGTTACTGGTGGTGGTTACTGGTGGTGGTTACTGGTGGTGGTTACTGGTGGTAGTTACTGGTGGTGGTTACTGGTGGTGGTTACTGGTGGTAGTTATTGGTGGTAGTTACTAGTTGTTACTGGTGGTGGTTACTGGTGGTGATTACTGGTGGTAGTTATTGGTGGTAGTTACTAGTGGTTACTGGTGGTGGTTACTGGTGGTGGTTACTGGTTGTGGTTACTGGTGGTAGTTACTGGTGGTAGTTACTGGTGGTAGTTACTGGTGGTGGTTACTGGTGGTGGTTACTGGTGGTAGTTACTGGTGGTAGTTATTGGTAGTAGTTACTAGTGGTTACTGGTGGTAGTTATTGGTGGGTAGTTACTAGTGGTTACTTGTGGTGGTTACTGGTGGTAGTTACTGGTGGTAGTTAGTAGTGGTAGTTATTGGTGGTAGTTACTAGTGGTTACTGGTGGTAGTTAGTAGTGGTAGTTACTAGTGGTTACTGGTGGTGGTTACTGGTGGTAGTTATTGGTGGTAGTTACTAGTGGTTACTGGTGGTGGTTACTGGTGGTAGCTATTGGTGGTAGTTACTAGTGGTTACTGGTGGTGGTTACTGGTGGTAGTTATTGGTGGTTACTGGTGGTGGTTACTGGTGGTGGTTACTGGTGGTAGTTACTGGTGGTAGTTAGTAGTGGTAGTTACTGGTGGTAATTACTGGTGGTAGTTACTGGTGGTGGATACTGGTGGTAGTTACTGGTGGTGGTTACTGATGGTGGTTATTGACAGTAGGCATATTATCAAAGATACGCTATTATGTACCTCAATCAGCTCTCCTTGCTCTATATCATTCACTTATCTACCTGTATCTCACCTATGGAATCTGTGCATGGGAATCAACAACGTTAAATCACCTTAGACCACTCATAACACAACAAAAGGCCGCAGTCAGAATGATAACAAATTCCCACTCTAGACAGCATACTCCACCAATATTCAAAAGTCTCAAACTACTCACCGTAAAGAACATTCATACTTACTCTTGTGCCTACTACATATATAAAACTTTACACTCTAATATAAACCCTCTGCTCAAAACTCTCCTCACCAACTTTAATAGGACCCATGACCACAACACAAGACACAGATCACTTTTTGATATACCCCGTGTTTATATCAACCTATGTAAAAATTCTATGCACATAAAGGGCCCCAGAATCTGGAATTCATTACCAGTAAATATTAAGATAATCTTGTCTGAAAATCAATTTAAGACTCAACTCAAAAACCACCTACTCACCCAAAACTAAAGGATCATACTATAAACTACTTTGAAACTGCTCATTATTACTTTCTTATACGATAATCTCAATTTTTAATAATATATTACTATTATGTTACCCCCTACTCATATTATAAGTTAATGTCAAAAATGCTCAATGTTATTTTCCTTAAGATAATCTCAATTCCATATTATCATTCAAGAATCTTAACACCTGTAACAATCTAATATCATTATATAATAATTTAAACAGTAAAATTTCATCATATTGTAATTTTGAAAATAATTTTTAACTAGAATAAACTCAATAAATTTCTCTAATATTAAGTACATAGTTTTTAAGGACTAGAATAAGCTGCCCCTAATGCCATGGCATGTCAGTGGCTCTCCTTGCACTCAATTTACATTGTAACTACCGATACCTATGTAATCTGCAATCTTCAATGAAATAAAATTTGTTTGTTTAGTTACTGGTGTAGTTACTGGTGGTGGTTACTGGTGGTAGTTAGTGGTGGTAGTTACTGGTGGTGGTTACTGGTGGTAGTTAGTAGTGGTGGTTACTGGTGGTGGTTACTGGTGGTAGTTACTAGTGGTTACTGGTGGTAGTTATTGGTGGTAGTTACTAGTGGTTACTGGTGGTGGTTACTGGTGGTAGATACTGGTGGTAGTTAGTAGTGGTAGTTAGTAGTGGTAGTTAGTAGTGGTAGTTATTGGTGGTAGTTACTAGTGGTTACTGGTGGTAGTTAGTAGTGGTTACTGGTGGTGGTTACTGGTGGTAGTTACTAGTGGTTACTGGTGGTGGTTACTGGTGGTAGTTATTGGTGGTAGTTACTAGTGGTTACTGGTGGTGTTACTGGTGGTGGTTACTGGTGGTGGTAGTTACTGGTGGTAATTACTGGTGGTGGATACTGGTGGTAGTTACTGGTGGTGGTTACTGATGGTGGTTATTGGTGGTGGTTACTGGTGGTGGTTACTGGTGGTGGTTACTGGAGGTAGTTACTAGTGGTTACTGGTGATGGTTACTGGTGGTAGTTAGTAGTGGTAGTTACTGGTGGTAATTACTGGTGGTAGTTACTGGTGGTGGTTACTGGTGGTGGTTACTGGTGGTGGTTACTGGTGGTAGTTACTGGTGGTGGTTACTGATGGTGGTTATTGGTGGTAGTTACTGGTGGCAGTACTGGTGGTGATTACTGGTGGTGGTTGTACTAACACCTTGTTCTCTTACAGTGGTTGGAGCAGCTGGAGAAGAATGTACTGGTGTTATTACTGGTGGTGGTTGTACTAACGCCTTGTTCTCTTACAGTGGTTGGAGCAGCTGGAAAGAATGTACTGGTGTTAGTACTGGTGGTGGTTGTACTAACACCTTTTTCTCTTACAGTGGTTGGAGCAGCTGGAGAAGAATGAGGTACTGGTGATGGTGGCACAGATCTTCCTGGATCTAATTCTTCATGCTAAACTGCCATTATCTTCAGTCAATCTCATCATCATGGATGAGTGTCATCATGCTTCCGGGTCTCACCCCATGAGAGAGATCATGAGGCAGTATGAGGCTCTGAAAAAATCTTTCCCTGAGAAGTGTCCCAGAGTTCTGGGACTGACGGCTTGCGTTATTCATCGTAAGTGTAAAAAGAAAGACGTAATGAACACCATGAAGAAACTGGAGTCGGCAATGGACTGTGCGTTGGTAACGACCACAGATCAAGAAGAAGTTATAAAGTACAGTGCTAACCCCAAAGAGAAAATAATTTGCTATAAATCTGACACTTTCACTGAGTACCAAGACATAATAAGTGCTCAGTTGCATGGTATCATAGAGGATGTAAAAGATGATCCAGATATTGAAGAAAAATACAAGAAAGTGTTTATTAAGAAAATGAGAAACATAAGTCACATCATGGAGACTCTGGGAGACTGGTGTGTGGCTCGGGCAATCATGTATGAGATGGAATACTTTGATGATGTGGAGAGGATTGAGGATGTGCCAGCCCTTCGTCAGTTGATGGCCTCACTCAGGGACAGATTGCAAGAAATACTGGATTATTGTGGAAAAGAAGAAGCAACAATGAGCCCTCTTGAGAACGTGTCCAACAAGGTCAAGAGGTTATATGATATATTTCGTGCATGTAATAAGGTGGTGTATGGATTGATCTTTGTTGAGAGAAGAAACACTGCGAAGATTCTCTATGATTTACTGTCTGCAGCTGCTAATGAAAGTGACGATCTGGCCTTTATTAAACCCCTGTATGTCGTGGGTTCCATGTCCCGCTTCAGCGCTGATATTCATTTGGCTCAGCTGGAACTTTGCAGGCAGAAGGAAACCTTAAATAAGTTTCGCAATGGTGACTGCAATTTTCTGGTTTCAACCTGTGTTTTAGAAGAAGGTGTGGATATTAGAAAGTGCAATATAGTCATACGCTTTGATAAGCCACTGAACTACCGTGCCTACCTTCAATCTAGAGGACGAGCTCGTGCACACCCCTCCAGGTACTTGCTCATGGTAAAAGTCGCTGAATTGCAGGAGATGCTTGAAACACTGGAAGTTTACAGAGAAATTGAAGCGTCTCTCACAAAATTATGTCACAATCGTCAGTTACCTACAAGGCTAGAGAGCAGCTTACACTTTGCTGAAGATGAATATATTGCTCCTTATCAACCTTATGGAATTAATGGACCCAAAATTACTGCCAATTCTGCCATAGCACTTATTAATTTGTATTGTGGTAATCTTCCTCAGGACAGGTTTACAGTACTGGCACCAGAAGTTGTCTATGAGAAGAATGACCAAGGTTGTGTGGCTGAGATAAAGTTGCCTATTAATGCTTGCCTTAAAACAAAGGTGCGTGGAGATTGTATGGAAAATAAAGAGTTGGCCAAGAAGAGTGCTGCACTCTATCTTTGTAAGAAGTTGCATGTGATGGGAGAGTTAGATCATAACTTGAGGCCAGCTGAGATATCAGATGATAGTATACTGGAAGGTCTGGTGGAAGTTGTTCCAGAAGTGCCCGCCAAGGCCGGGGAACCCGAGCCCGGCACAAGGAAGCGACGGCAACTTTATGAGAGAGAAGTGTGCCAAGCTTTTACCTATTACCATGGATTGTTTAAGCTGTATTCTATTGTCATTCAGCCTACAGGCACACAACATACTAGTTTGCTTATAGATTCTACCAAGAGTGATATGTCAGTTGGATTGATTTGTAAAAGAAGCTTGATACATTGTCCATTCCCACTCTACTACACCAAATGGGGTGAAGTGGAAGTTAGAGTGAAATTTATTAAGGAAATGTCAAACTTAAATCCTGAGTTGATGAGAAAAATTGAACATTTCCACAAGTTAATCTTTGAAACCTTGTTGGACATCAATTCAATGCTCTTTGATTTTAATTCTAGAAATACTGGTGTATATATTGTACCTCTAGCACAAGAAAACACCATTGACTTAGCTTTACTAACTCAGATATACATGTTGCCACATCTTAGACTGCCCATTGTATATAGATCAGCAGAAAGCTTCCACTTTGAGAAGTCTTCTTACGAGGATGCTATAATATATCCTCTATATACAACAGAAGAACCTGACAACATGTTCTATGTTACAGAAATTTTGACTAATGTGAGTCCACAATCAGAGTTTCCTGAGTCTAAGCATTTGTACTCTAGTTACTGCCACTATTACTTCCAAAAATATGGTAAGAGTATCACTAACATGCAGCAACCTTTAATATCAGCAAAGCACTTACCAAAAGAACTCAACTACTTGAAGATGCCAGCGATGTCTTATAAGAGTAGCAACAAAGTTAAGCGTCATCCTCCCATCTTTGTGCCGGAGCTGTGTGGTGTGCTGCCCCTCAAGGCCTCTCTCTGGTGGCAGGTCATGTGCATACCTTCCATTATTCATCGCCTCAATAGTCTAAACCTGGCTCACCAGCTCAATGTTGCCATGAATGATTCAAAATTGATCTCAAAAGATGTAGAGTTTGAAAAAATTAATTTTAATTGGGCAGAAGAAATAATTACAAGAATAAATAATTTTGGTGAGGAGACTTTTTGTGCATCATTAATGAAAAGTAAGAGTGAATATATCCATCCATTTGTGATAGTTCACGCCCTCACACTGTGTGCTGCTCATGAGAACTTTGATCTGGAAAGATTGGAAATTCTTGGAGATTCTTTCCTCAAGTTTATTATTACAGAATACTTATTTTTGAAGGAGACTGAGAGTCACGAAGGTAGACTCTCATTGCGCCGTGGAAAACTTGTCTGCAACAGAACTCTGTATTCCCTGGCAAAGTGCAAATCAATACCAAACAAGATACAGTCATTTTACCTGGAACCACCTGCGAATGGTTTACTGCCAGGCTTTACCATCAAATCTGAAGTTAGTAACAAACTGAGAAGCTGCAACCTTGCACATGATAAATGGCCAAGTCTATCAAAGTCTTCTCACCTGGAGGTGAGTCTCAGAGTTTTTTTTCTCATGCATCTTTATTTTATTTAATGTAGTGATCAGTGGCTCCTGTTGACCCATTTGAATGACCTACTTGGTTGTGTATCTAGCTAGACCTGTTATGTCTACTATTGATTCTGCTTTTCAGCTTGCCTCAGCCTTCTCTGATTATTTTGGTTAGAGTAGAAAATATTCGCTTGGATGTGGACTCGTCTCCAGTAGGTGCAGAGTTGCAGCTCATAGTGTATCACTGGTTACCTTATTTCAGTTTGATTTAGTCGATGAGGAGGGAGAATGTTCTGGGGTATATTGGACACTCTAAAAAGACATTGTACTCTGGATACTAAGATTGTGTCGAAGATCTTGACCACATATAAAAGAGCTGTTGTTTTATAACTTCTTCAGTTGTGTTTTTTTTTTTAAAGTGGATGTTTTATTTAACCCATAAATGGTCCAAACGTATATATACGTTAGTACCGCTACTGCCCCAAACGTATATTTACGTTTTATTTTTCCTGCCTCCAAATTTGGCACGATTGGCCTGAGATGCCTGGTCAGCATAGAATGGGTCTTAGCCCTTGGTGTGCACTGTATTAAAAAAAATATGGGACCACTTAGTACCTTGTGGGAGGACCAGTTCAATTGAGCACCAGCTAGAGCAAACAGCGCGGCAAACACCTGGGATTCACTGATGTCATGTAGTATTAAATCTCCCATTTTAAGTGGAAAGTGATGTTGACCCCGAGTTTAGTGGCTCTGAGGTGGAAATAGTAAGTGGTCGAGGAAATATCAAAAACCTTGATAATAACCCATGTGCAACATTTGTGAAACATCCTTTCAGAATGTCTTATAACCTATGCCTGTCTATCTTTGTCTGTCTGTCTCTGTCTATCTCTATCTGAGTCTGTATATCTCTGTCTCACAGATACACAAATACAATTATACATAGTGTAAATTTCCTAGGATAACCCAAAAAATCCAGACAAATTGATTGTAGATATAATGTGTAAACATGACTGGCAAATATGTATTTACACTTGCTCAGGAAACAGACGTGATGGTTCAGGAGTGGATCTCTCTGAGACGGGAGAGCTAGATGCTAGACAGACAGAGAGAGCTTGACAGACAGGCAGATAGACAGATAGAGAGCTTGATAGACAGAGAGCTTGACAGACAGAGAGCTTGACAGACAGATATGTTTGTGTAACAGTGGAAACAGAGGGGGATGCTCATCAAATGTCACCCCTTATCTTATCTTATCACTGCACCCTCGTGTACACTCATCAAATGTCACCACTTATCTTATTTTATCTTATCACTGTCAGCAATGGATTGACTTGTCTTACATCATGCTTCAAGGGAACTTATTATTCTTATTCTTATTATTTTCATTATTCTTATTATTATTCCTTTTATTATAATTATTATTATTATTATTATTATTATTTTACTCCCACGTATCCAAAACATTGCTGGGACCTATAAATACTTTGTATATATTCCTAGACAACAGTAAATGACCATGGCAGGTGTAAATGTCCAGCAGTCAGTGTGTTTGTGACAATTTGAGTACAATTTCAGTACCTAATATTAGTCTTAGAACAAAGATTGGTTATGAAATGACAAGAACTACTATAAATTGTAATTATCAGAACACAAAAATTATATAAAATAATATAAAAATGAGAAAAAAGGTATATCGGCAACACTTCTGCAAGCGGCAGGACTCGATTTTGCCGTCAGGTGAGCATTCAGTGCCAATTTCTCGGCCTCATATATCGGTAAATACTGAGCCTAATTTTTTTTTTATCCTATAACACTTAGAAAAATGTGCTCTTTATTTCTATATAATTTTTTTTTTTTTCAAAATATTCGGGGCACTGGGGTAGTAAACGTATACAGTGGTCCTTCGACTAACGAAATTAATTTGTTCCAGGAGCTATTTCTCAACACGAAACTTTCGTAATTCGAAACCTTATTTCCCATAAGAAATAATGTAAATACAATTAATCCGTTCCACAAAAAAATATTCACATACTAAATAAATAACATTTACTTACCTTTATTGAAGAGAGTTGCAGGCATCTGGAAGATAGGGTAATGAGTAATGAAGGTCCTGTTGGGCATTTTCTTCCAAAACAGGTCTGTTTCATCACAATTAAACACTTGTTGGGAGAGGAATTCTTCAGCCTCTACGAAGGGAATCCTCCATCTTCCACACTCTCATGCTACACTCCTGCATGCCTGCTACACTCCCTGCATGCCTGCTACACTCCTGCATGCCTGCTACACTCCCTGCATGAATGCTACACTCCCTGCATGCTGCTACACTCCCTGCATGATGCTACACTCCCTGCATGCCTGCTACACTCCCTGCATGAATGCTACACTCCCTGCATGAATGCTACACTCCCTGCATGAATGCTACACTCCCTGCATGAATGCTACACTCCCTGCATGAATGCTACACTCCCTGCATGAATGCTACACTCCCTGCATGCCTGTACACTCCCTGCATGAATGCTACACTCCCTGCATGAATGCTACACTCCCTGCATGAATGCTACACTCCCTGCATGCTCACTCCTGCATGCCTGCTACACTCCCTGCATGAATGCTACACTCCCTGCATGAATGCTACACTCCCTGCATGAATGCTACACTCCTGCATGAATACTACACTCCTGCATGAATGCTACACTCCCTGCATGAATGCTACACTCCCTGCATGAATGCTACACTCCCTGCATGAATGCTACACTCCCTGCATGAATGCTACACTCCCTGCATGAATGCTACACTCCCTGCATGAATGCTCACTCCCTGCATGAATGCTACACTCCCTGCATGAATGCTACACTCCCTGCATGAATGCTACACTCCCTGCATGAATGCTACACTCCCTGCATGAATGCTACACTCCCTGCATGAATGCTACACTCCCTGCATGAATGCTACACTCCCTGCATGAATGCTACACTCCTGCATGAATGCTACACTCCCCATGAATGCTACCACTGGGGTGCCACTAGGAAGCTTCTTTGGACCCATGGTGACTTATTTCACAGTGACAATCACTAAACCACCAATAAATACAACAAATTTATTGTGAATGTTTGAAAGAGCACCCTGGGTAATGTTCTCTCAATGGTAAACAATGCTTGACTGGCGTCTGCGCAGGCGCAGGGCAGGCACAGGGCAGGTCTGATACGTTTCACTACACGAGTCCATTTTCGCTACACGAAAGCGAAAAAAGCTTTCGTTACACGATTTTTTCATTATATGGGCCTTTCGTTAGTCGGGGGTCCACTGTATATACATTTCGACCGTTTACAGGTTAAGGCAGTGAAGATCACTTGTTCACCTACTCAGGTAAGTAAGTTTATTCAGGTACGTATACACAAATACAGTTACATAGATTATCATGCATAGCAGCATATGTGTAGAGAACCTAGGATAACCCAAAAAAGTCAGAGTGACTTATTTCCATTGGGATCCTTTACTTATTTCCATTGAGTGTTTTCCTTCAGGCAGTGAAGGTGGCTTTTGTTCACCTACTCTGGAAGCCTACCCCTGAGTGTTTTCCTCAGGCAGTGAAGATGACTTTGGTTCACCTACTCTGGAAGCCTACCCTTGAGTGTTTCCCTCAGGCAGTGAAGGTGACTTTGGTTCACCTACTCTGGAAGCCTACCCATGAGTGTTTTCCTCAGGCAGTGAAGGTGACTTTGATTCACCTCAAAAAGTCTCCTACCCTTGATTCAGAAAATATGTCAAGATATGTTGTTTCAAATTTTGTTTTTTTCTTAATTGCCTGAACGTGGTATTCTTGATCAGATGTTTTACTGTGTGTTCAGTCTCTATATAGATGATTTCTTCTTTTTTCAATAAACCAGCCGTATCCCACCGAGGCAGGGTGGCCCAAAAAGAAAAACAAAAGTTTCTCTTTGACTTTAGTAATGTATACAGGAGAGGGGTGTTACAAAAAATGAGATAGCTATAAAGCATAGACATCTCCAGTGAATACCTGAAAGTCTGCCCCTTTAGCATTCAGCCTGTTACTGGGTTTCTGTAACAAGTACATAGTCAGTATCCTGGTCCAGTTATCCGTTAGAATTTAATAGTATCTTAGGATTTCAATTGAGAGGGTACTAACTAATCAAAATAAAATTAATATGTTTATTAACAAAGTTAAAGTTGTCTAGGAGGACAATATCAAAGTAAATCAGTTTAATTTAAATTAGGATATTGATTAGGATGTTAGCTCCTACACTTCTCTCATATACAGTATTATTGTGCTGAAGGCACACATCTTATCTTTATGGCTCTTAAGTACCGTCTGGTACATTGTCAGACATAATACTAATATATACAAGTGTATGTGTGTGTGTGTGTGTGTGTATGTGCTCCAGGTAGCTCGTTATGTCTCAAGACTTGACTCGACTTATACGTCCTCTCATAAATTAACTTCTTGACCAAACTGGCAATCAGAACAGCTTGTTTGAACAGTAAAATGATCGATTCGCCGAACAGCAATATAACAAACAGCAGCAACACAGCGTCAGGAACAAGGAGATAAAATAACGATCCTAACTAGGATCATTCCACAGATCCTCCATAAAAGGCATAAAACTCCCTTAATACTGAATCTAAGTTCAGCATAACCAAATCCCCAACTGCGACGATGCACAGATGCCAGAACAAATTAGGTCAGAAGCTATTGCTCAGGACCTGAGATATCTTAGAGTGTCAGTGCTATACACAACCTCAGTAAAACGTTGAAAATCACTAAGTCTAGGCTATGCTCTGTGAACAGAGTTCCACAGAGTTACGAGAAGTATGTTTCGTCTTAATACAGAAAACATACTCTACCAAAACAGAGTTTAAAAGACAAGCTAACACCAAGAGAGAGTGACAGAGATGTTGCTCCAACCAGGGCCAGTAAAGGAGAGAGCGAGCAAGGGAAGGCAGGCATTTCACTCAGGTGCGACCACGCCACTGGTCACGTGACTCGCCCAGCTACTGCCCAACACTCCAGCAAGGAGTCATCAATTAAACAAGCGAAGTGCTAGTTATCAAGGTAGTTAGCAAACGCGGGCAGTCACTCAACACTTTTGAACAATAGGGAGCACAGTAGTGTAAATTGTTACATCCTACCTAATAATATAGCTAAGTAAATAATAATATAAGCAAGTAATTTCCAATTTAGCTATTATTGGCAATAACAGCAATATAAAATTATATGAAAAGGTAATATACATTAAAAATGAAATACATATATACATTGTGCCCCATTCAGGGGTCGCAATAAAGAGGTTACTAGCATCTTGCTCCCAGCATTTTAGTCGCCTCTTACAACACGCATGGCTTACGGAAGAAGAATTCTGTTCCACTTCCCCATGGACATAAGAGGAAATAAAAAAGAACAAGAACTAATAAGAAAATAGAAGAAAACCCAGAGGGGTGTGAATATATATGCTTGTACATGCATG
Source organism: Cherax destructor (assembly GCA_009830355.1). Lineage (NCBI taxonomy): Eukaryota > Metazoa > Arthropoda > Malacostraca > Decapoda > Parastacidae > Cherax > Cherax destructor. Next base: position 157 of record WNWK01016252.1, on the reverse strand, counting down.
TGTAGTGTGACCTAAGTGTAAGTAGAAGTAGCAAGACGTACCAGAAATCTTGCGTATTTATGAGACAGAAAAGACACACCAGCAATCCTACCATCATGTAAAACAATTACAAGCTTTCGTTTTACACTCGGTAGGACGGTAGTACCTCCCTGGGCAG
>WNWK01016251.1:5000-45445 GCA_009830355.1 Cherax destructor | reverse complement strand
AAGACTCTGTATACCATATACGTCAGGCCCATACTGGAGTATGCAGCACCAGTTTGGAACCCACACCTGGTCAAGCACGTCAAGAAATTAGAGAAAGTGAAAAAGGTTTGCAACAAGACTAGTCCCAGAGCTAAGGGGATTGTCCTACGAAGAAAGGTTAAAGGGGAAATGGGCCCTGACGACACTAGGGGACAGGAGGGTTGGGGGAAAACATGATAACGACATATAAAATACGGGAGGAATAGAAAAGGGTGGACAGAGACAAGATGTTCCAGAGGGGACACAGAAACAAGGGGTCACAATTGGAGTTGAAGACTCCTATGAGTCAAAGGGATGTTAGGAAGTATTTCTTCAGTCATAGAGTTGTCAGGAAGTGGAATAGCTTGGAAAGCGACATAGTGGAGGCAGGAACCATACATAGTTTTAAGACTAGGTTTGATAAAGCTCATGGAGCAGGGAGAGAGAGGACCTAGTAGCAATCAGTGAAGAGGCGGGGCCAGGAGCTATGAATCGACCCCTGCAACCACAAATAGGTGAGTACAAATAGGTGTGTACACACACACACTGAATCACTCACACACATTTACAGACATTTATCTCAGGCCAGAGGAAGATCGACCTTATGAACTTTGGAACAACCAGATCAGACATAACTCTGGTAATAACTCTGGTATTTCCTCCAGAGACGCCGGCAATCGACTGATGATGAGTTTTTCATGTCTCCCGCACTCACTGGTCCAGGAGATATATTTTACTTGTTCTGCGAGTTGTAAGCATTACAATATTTCTGGCGGGTCAGTGCATGTAGGAAAGGAGCTAAAAAATATTAATCATCAATTGAGTTCCAGCGGCTCTGAAACAAACGCTCAAGTCACTTGGTCTGGCTTGGTGTGGCTTGTACTGCATACTTTGTCCCAAAGATAGTAGGTTCCAGCCTTCCTGGGCTGAATGAATGAACTAATTATAGTGCATCATCCCTTCTGACTAAGTTGAAATTATTGGCAAAATCCAATTTAATCAGAGCTTTTTGATCTGTTAGATTAGCAATATATGAACGTTCTGCGTGGGTGCTGCCTCGCAGAATTGTGGAACTCCGTATTTAAGATGAACTGCTTTCAGGAAAGAGGCTGCATTACGGACTAAAATTCTGACAGTAGTCTTGATAACAAGACGGTGGACGAGGGGTGGGAGCAGCTGCCAACAGCAGTGAGCTTCATTTCTTCATTCTTTTCATGAGACACAGATGAATCTAGCACATATTTGCAAATATTTGCAAATATTTGCAAATCTTATGAGCTCAGATTAAAGTTTTTTTTGAAGCATCTCTATATAATGACGCACTACTACTGTCTCAAGCATGTTAATTTTGTTCCATATACAGAAGAGAATCAGCCCATCACAGAATGAAAATAGATAACTGTTTCAAAGTAAAGACAATGAATATATGGATTCTCTAAGCAGCTACACCCCAGTGGTTGATATAACTATAAGCCGAATATTTCTAATATAGTGTACGATTTAATGTTAATTTTAGATCCACTTCAGGGAAGTGGGGCGGAATAAATAACTGAATAAAATCTACGTGTCGAAAGAATGAACGATTCATTTTAGCTAACATTTCTTGCACTGTAACGTCCAAACTCTAGACAGTGCGACTACTAAAGCATTACGAGTCCTTTTTATATGAAAAAAACTTAATAGTTAAAGGCTGAATACACAAGGCCCAGCCGGTGAAATGAACGCTTCGGTTCTTCACTGTGTAAATGTAACTTTATGGTCTGTGAAAATTTCAATTAGACATTGGAAAATGCCCTTCTAAATCTCATATTCGTCTATAGCAAGAAATAAGCGACCGATGCTGCGTCTTAAGCTTATAGGAATAATAACAATCACGATGTAGTCTTATAAACATGAGATTATTGAAACAGTACAGCTCGTACACTAAGTTCTCTCGCAACTACAAAATACTGGTGAAGAGAATAAAATTAATTTTAATTTTACAAATGAATTTTACAAATGAGGAGACCTCAAGTAAAAGGGCTCACTCACCAATTTTAAAAAATGAGTGAAACTGTTCAAAGTTAACAAGTCACAACTCAATATCCTCAGATCCTTACTTCTATCCACAGGTCGCTATCCATCTATATAATTATTTGCACACGTCTTGAGGTCTTCGTCCGTGTCCCCAGGTCGTTAACCGTGTCCCCAGGACTTTAACCGTGTCCCCAGGACTTTAACCATGTCCTCAAATCCGTAACCGTGCTCTCAGAACCTTAACCGTGTCCCCAGTTCAAGACATTCCCTGCTTGATAGTGTGTCCACATCCAGCCGGTCCTCTTAACCAGAGACATTATGGCACTGTTGTAAAAAGAGTGAAATGAATGGTTTTATATGAGCCGTGTGCAGTGGCGACACTTTTTTTTTTTCGGGCGGCAGACTTCTTTTTTATCGTCTTTTACCTTATATTTATAGTTTTTCCTAACCTAACCTAACCCAACCTAATGTAACCTAACCTACGAAGAAATGGGTTGTAAACCTTACATGAAAGTGTGGCACTTATTAAGAGACATCAGGAGAGCGCAAAACACAACCCACAAGCCACTTGACTGTCCGCCTCAAATTTTTAACAGAAATTTTCACATATTAACTACTGGGTATGTCTTGAGTATAGCACAGTTTGACTGGTATGTCTTGAGTATAGCACAGTTTGACTGGTATGTCTTGAGTATAGCACAGTTTGACTGGTATGTCTTGAGTATAGCACAGTTTGACTGGTATTTTTACTAACTTGATCAAAACCGAGCAGTTACCAGCATAAGGCTAGAAACTCTCCCCTATTAAACTAATAAAGTTGATTAAATTGTTTAAAACTATTTAATTAATACTTATTTTTATTAATTACCAAGCTATACTTCGCTGTTGATTAAATTGCTTTTAAAAACGTTATATTTATGCTTACCATTATTTAATAATTACTAACTTCAATTTGAATGAAAAAATAAATAAAAATCATGATCATAGGCAGCCTTAGACTAGCGAGCAGCAACTGACACCCCAAATTAACCACATCATCAGCTCTCCCAAACTGCAAAGCAGATTCAACATAAGTTCACATTACCTCCACATACATCCGCGAAATGAAATAATGCAATATTGGTTATTTGATTCGTAAAGTTTTCAAAGTATCTTTTATTTTCCCTAGAATTTCGCCCGATGCTGAAGTTGGTGCCTCAGGCGACCGCGTCTGCCTATAAGACCGGGCCGCAGGGATGCTGCGTCTCGCTCACGTACGCATTGTTAAAACAGACACAAATGATGTATAATGGGATGCATGAGGATTACTGGTTTTGTGGCCCATTATTGAAAAAGTTGACACGGCATCTTCATTGGTAGTATCTGAGCGTATGATAAAATCTTAAAAAAAAATATTCATTGAATTGAGGAGTCGGCTCTCAGTGGCCAGGCTAACGCTTGGAATCTAGAGCTGGGCCCCACACAGGGGTAGTTCTCCTTAGACCCGCTGTTTATGTTCACTTAGCAGTAAATTGGTACCTAAGTGTTAGTCGACTATTATTACAGGTGGCCTCCTGGGAAATGGTAGACCAGACCATCATCTGATTCTGCTAGACCAGGCTTTGAAATAATCTTTGATAGAATAACATCCATTAGCTAGTTAACAAATGAAGAATAAATGAACGAACGGTAAGAAAAAAAGAATACTAGGCTCTGAGACTTGTGAAGGTGGACTGCATGTATGTGAGGTGTCTGTCAGGCTACTAAGCTAACGGTGGATCGAGCCTACCTCACTTCTGCACTGACTTGTCTACCTCGAGGATATATCATGGCTCAACCTTCCCTTGCCCCTCATCCACACACACTGCTCTCTTACCAGGTCTCTTAGTCAGCTAGACTGTTGGTGTTGTCATCAAGTGGTGACATCATGTGGTGTGTCATAACCAGGTGATGACAACCAGTGTTGTGCCATCAACCAGGTGATGACAACCAGTGTTGTGTCTTCAACCAGGTGGTGACAACCAGTGCTGTGTCATCAACCAGGTGGAGACAACCAGTGTTGTGTCATCAACCAGGTGATGACAACCAGTGTTGTGTCTTCAACCAGGTGGTGACAACCAGTGCTGTGTCATCAACCAGGTGGAGACAACCAGTGTTGTGTCATCAACCAGGTGGAGACAACCAGTGTTGTGTCATCAACCACATGATGACAACAATTGTTGTGTCATTAACCACGTGATGACAACAATTGTTGTATCATCAACCAGGTGATAAAAACCAGAGTTGTGTCACCAACCAGGTGAAGACAATCAGTGTTGTGTCATCAACCAGGTGATGACAACCAGTGTTGTGTCATCAACCATGTGATGACAACCATTGTTGTATCATCAACCAGGTGATGACAACCAGAGTTGTGTCATCAACCAGGTGAAGACAACCAGTGTTGTGTCATCAACCAGGTGGTGACAATCAGTGTTGTGTCATCAACCATGTGATGACAACCATTGTTGTATCATCAACCAGGTGATGACAACCAGAGTTGTGTCATCAACCAGGTGAAGACAACCAGTGTTGTGTCATCAGCCAGGTGGAGACAACCATTGTTGTGTCATCAACCACGTGATGACAACAATTGTTGTATCATCAACCAGGTGATGACAACCAGAGATGTGTCATCAACGAGGGGAAGAAAACCAGTGTTGTGTCATCAACCAGGTGATGACAACCAGTGTTGTGTCATCAACCACGTGATGACAACCATTGTTGTATCATCAACCAGGTGATGACAACCAGAGTTGTGTCATCAACTAGGTGAAGACAACCAGTGTTGTGTCATCAACCAGGTTGTGACAATCAGTGTTATGTCATCAACCAGGTGGAGACAACCAGTGTTGTGTCATCAACCAGGTGATGACAACCAGTGTTGTGTCATCAACCAGGTGGAGACAACCAGTGTTGTGTCATCAACCAGGTGATGACAACCAGTGTTGTGTCATCAACCAGGTGATGACAACCAGTGTTGTGTCATCAACCAGGTGGTGACAACCAGTGTTGTCTCATCAACCAGATGGAGATAACCAGTATTGTGTCATCAACCAGGTGATGACAACCAGTGTTGTGTCATCAACCAGGTGATGACAACCAGTGTTGTGTCATCAACCAGGTGATGACAACTAGTGTTGTGTCATCAACCAGGGGATGACAACCAGTGTTGTGTCATCAACCAGGTGATGACAACCAGTGTTGTGTCATCAACCAGGTGGTGACAACCAGTGTTGTCTCATCAACCAGATGGAGATAACCAGTATTGTGTCATCAACCAGGTGATGACAACCAGTGTTGTGTCATTAACCAGGTGATGACAACCAGTGTTGTGTCATCAACCAGGTGATGACAACTAGTGTTGTGTCATCAACCAGGTGGAGACAACCAGTATTGTGTCATCAACCAGATGGAGACAACCAGTGTTGTGTCATTAACCAGGTGATGACAACCAGTGTTGTGTCATCAACCAGGTGATGATAACCAGTGTTGTGTCATAAACCAGGTGGTGACAATCAGTGTTGTGTCATCAACCAGGTGATGACAACCAGTGTTGTGTCATCAACCAGATGATGACAACCAGTGTTGTGTCATCAACCAGATGGAGACAACCAGAGTTGTGTCATCAACCAGGTGGTGACAATCAGTGTTGTGTCATCAACCAGGTGGAGACAACCAGTGTTGTGTCATCAACCAGGTGATGACAGTCCTACCATCATTCCTCTTTGTGAAGTGTAAATAAAAATTATTATTGAACTGGAATTCTGTGTAAATAAACTGTAAGTTCTCTTGACAACCCAATGAATACAGTGTGATTTTTTTCCATTGTCTTCGAGAAAGTGCGACCCAAATTGAGTAGCACGCGCAATGAAGGCTCTTTCACCTGCTAATTCTTTCTGGAAATACTTTTTTAATCGCCTTTCTTTGCAATAAAAATGGCACCGTGTAGAGGAGCTTTTTAAGCAATGAATGACTAAGCCAGGTTACTTTCGTGGCTTCAGCCTAAAGTAGACTGGGTTGGACTGACAAGTGGACATTTATATATATATATATATATAAATATAATATATATATATATATATATATATATATATATATATATATATATATATATATATATATATATATATATATATATATATATCATATGCAAAATAACCACTATGATAAAATAGAGAAATTCCAAGCGATTTCGTGACTACTCAAATTATCAAGGAACTATCATAGTTCCTTTATAATGTGAGAAGTCACGAAACGCTTGGAATTTCTCTATATATATTATATATATATATATATATATATATATATATATATATATATATATATATATATATTTACCCAATTTACATAAATAAATTTAACAAAGACGATGAGTATTGAGAAAAGCCCACAAAGCATAAAATGATACAGGAGAATTTGGCATAAAATGAACGAGAAATGCAAATATTAAAAAGGAGGCTGAGATACCTTAATTATGAAAATTCTTTCATTTTAATAATACTAGACATCCTTTTAGGCCCAAGAAAATACTAAGCATGTATTAAATTAATTTCAAGGGAAATTAAAACTATATACTTTGCTTTCCTCCGACGTGACGAGTTGTTAGCTTATTATTTAAGGCTAAAACTATGAAATTCAAAATTGGTGATATTTTCGCAAGGTCAACAGGCGCGACTCATTTGCATTAATTCTCCGACGCTCTAAAGAAGATAAATGAATGCCTTAAAATAAAAAGCTATTTGAGATTAGGGAAATATATATATTGTTCTCTTTTTTAATTTTTTCTTATTTCTTTTTTTTTAGTTTTTCTGGAGAGAGAAAGAGAACAACAATATAGATAAAGCTGAAATGAAAAAGCAAATAAAGAAGTAAAGAAGAAAAACAATGGTTGCCTTTATAAATTTCCTGAATTTCAACTTAACACAACTTAATGATTCCTTAGTGAGGTATTGGAATGTTATTCTTAGGTTTGCCAGCCGCCCGTATGCTGCAGCAGTTATCTGATTGATGTGTGCCTCAGGAGATGTGCTCGGTATTATACTCACCCCAAGATCTTTTTCCTTGAGTGAGGTTTGCAGGTTAATGCAAAAGCTAGAGGATCAGGCACACGTAACAGGAAAGGCACTGCAATGGATCAGAGAATATCTGAGAGGGAGGCAACAACGAGTCATGGTACGTGACGAGGTGTCAGAGTGGGCACCTGTGACGAGTGGGGTTCCACAAGGGTCAGTCCTGGGATCTGTACTGTTTTTGGTATATGTGAATGACATAACAGAAGGGATAGACTCAGAAGTGTCCCTGTTTGCAGATGATGTGAAGTTAATGAAAAGAATTAAATCAGTCGAGGATCATGCATGACTACAAAGAGACCTGGACAGGCTACAAGCCTGGTCCAGTAACTGGCTCCTAGAATTTAACCCTGCCAAATGTAAAGTCATGAAGATCAGGGAAGGGCAAAGAAGACCGCAGACAGAGTATAGTCTAGGTGGCCAAAGACTGCAAACCTCACTCAAGGAAAAAGATCTTGGGGTGAGTATAATACCGAGCACATCTCCTGAGCCACACATCAATCAGATAACTTCTGCAGCATACGGGCGGCTGGCAAACCTAAGAATAGCGTTCCAATACCTCACTAAGGAATAGTTCAAGACTCTGTACACCATATACGTCAGGCCCATACTGGAGTATGCAGCACCAGTTTGGAACCCACACCTGGTCAAGCACGTCAAGAAATTAGAGAAAGTGCAGAGGTTTGCAACAAGACTAGTCCCAGAGCAAAGGGGATTGTCCTACGAAGAAAGGTTAAGGGAAATCGGCCTGACGACACTAGAGGACAGGAGGGTTAGGGGAGACATGATAACGACATATAAAATACTGCGAGGAATAGATAAGGTGGACAGAGACAAGATGTTCCAGAGAGGGGACACAGAAACAAGGGGTCACAATTGGAAGTTGAAGACTCCTATGAGTCAAAGGGATGTTAAGAAGTATTTCTTCAGTCATAGAGTTGTCAGGAAGTGGAATAGCCTAGAAAGTGACGTAGTGGAGGCAGGAACCATACATAGTTTTAAGACGAGGTTTGATAAAGCTCATGGAGCAGGGAGACAGAGGACCTAGTAGCAATCAGTGAAGAGGCGGGGCCAGGAGCTATGGATCGACCCCTGCAACCACAAATAGGTGAGTACACACACACACACACACACACACACACACACACACACACGGATAAACATGGATTTTCCTTTCGGAATATTTGCACACTTCCATAATAGAAAATAAAAGGATAAATATCTAGCTCTTTGATGTATATTATCAACCAGGAAGAAAAATGATGAACGAGGATGTGCTTAAGTGCTTTCGTGTATTATCCAACACATCTTCAGAATACAAAGAAATGTTTATGTTCAGAAGTAACCTGAGTTAATTGCAGGCGATGTGAGGTAATCACAGGGGTTGTGAGGTAATTACAGATGTTGTGAGGCAATTGCTGGTGTTGTGAGGTAGTCACAGGTGGTGTGAGGTAATTTTGTGGTAACTACAAGGGATGTGCGGTAATTGCAAGTGGTGTGTGGCAATTACAAGTTATATGTGGTAATTACAGATGTTGTGAGGTAATTACAGGTGTTGTGAGGTAATTACAAGTGTTATGAGGTAATTACAGGTGTTGTGAGGTAATTACAGTTGTTGTGAGGTAGGTAATTACAGGTGTTGTTAAGTAATCACAGGTGTTCTGAGATAATTGCAGGTATTGTGTGGTAATTACACATGATGTGTGGTAAATACAGGTGTTGTGAGGTAATTACAGGTGTTGTGAGGTAATTACAGGGATTGTGAGGTAATCACAGGTGTTATGAGGTAATTATAGGTGTTGTGAGGTAATCCCAGGTGTTGTGAGGTAATCACAAATGATATTTGGTAATTACAGATATTGTGAGGCAGCTGGACGCTGTTATAGTTTGCCAGCGCAAACTATAACAGCAAATGGAAACAAATGTTTTTTAGGAGTTGACGTGCTGTTGGAGTGTAGGCAAGGTAACATTTATGAAGGGTTTCAGGGAAACCGGCAGGCCGGACTTGATTCCTGGAGATGGGAAGTACAGTGCCGGCACTCTGAAGAGGGGTTGTTAATGTTGCAGTTTTGTAGCTGTAGTGTAAGCACGCCTCTGGCAAGACAGTGATGGAGTGAATGATGATGAAAGTTTTTCTTTGTCGGGCCACCCTGCCTTGGTGGGAAACGGCCTGTGTTAATAAAAAAAAAAAAAATATATGACTCCTAGAGCTCTTTTCTCCTCTCTGATTCTTACATTATTTGCTGACTGTCTCCATTCTTCACGTGGCGTGAATTCGCCTTCTCCCATATTTATTACACGACATTTATTTTCGTCCTAGGTAGTAGGTTGGTAGACAGCAACCGCCCAGGGAGGTACTACCGTCCTGCCAAGTGAGTGTAAAACGGAAGCTTGTAATTGTTTTACATGATGGTAGGATTGCTGGTGTCTTTTTTCTGTCTCATAAACATGCAAGGTTTCAGGTACGTCTTGTACTTCTGCTTACACTTAGGTCACACTACACATGCGTGTACGAGCATATATATATATACACACCCCTCTGGGTTTTCTTCTATTTTCTTACTAGTTCTTGTTCTTTTTTATTTCCTCTTACCTCCATGAATAAGTGGTACAGAATTCTTCCTTCATAAGCCATGCGTGTCGTAAGAGGCGACTGAAATTCCGGGAGCAAGGGGTTAGTAACCCTTTCTCCTGTATATATAACTAAATTTTAAAGGAGAAGCTCTCGTTTTTTTGTTTTGGGCCACCCCGCCTCGGTGGGATATAGCCGGTTTGTTGAAAAAAAAAGATTTATTTACATTAAAATTTATCACCAATCTATATTTTCATTTCCTCAATTGATTCAGTTGGTTCTGTGAAGATTCAGTGCTTCATATTTGTTATCATCATTCGCAAATATAGTCAATTAATTTTCTATTTCTTCTGGTAAGCCGCTTATATGAATGAAAAGATTGTTGACGTAAGTACAGGTCTTTGTCTAACCTCACTATTTACATCTTCCTGCGATATTTCTTCACATTACTCTCATCATGTCCCCTCAAATAGAAACTCTCTCTCACCCATCTAAAATCTTATCTCATCCAATGTAATTAATTGCCTTTTATTAGTCCTTTAATTTTTTCAGATTCTACATTACTGTTTTATGAGTGTACGCTCATATGGACTCACGTATATATGGTTGCAAGGGTCGAGTCTCAGCTCCTGGCCCTGCCTCTTCGCTGGCAGCTACTGGGTTCATTTTCTCCTGGTTTCAAAAGGCTTATCGTCTCTCTTCTTAAAGGTGTCTTGATCATGCCTCCTCCACACCACTGCCCAGGTTGTTTCACTTCTTGACCACCCAAGAGATGAAGAAGTATTTCCTAACACCCCTATGACTCTCAAACAATCTGTCACTGTCGACCCTAACGATTCATCTTGGTATCTTGTACTTTATTATCATATCATTCTTTCCTCTAATGTCATCAGGTTTAGCTCACTTACTGACATGTTGAAGATTGCAGGTAGTGGCTCACACAGTGCTTCTGCTACCCTCTCCCAGGACCTATGGAGAGCTATAATCTGATCCGGTTGCCTTCAGGGTACTGAGCTTGCACAAAAGTTTCATCACCTCTTACCTCTGATATGTACTGTGTCGAGTACTCGGTGGTGCACTTTGCGTCTGTGACTTTCTGGTATCGTTTCCATTTCCTTCGTGAATTCCTCTTTAAATTTCTTGCCGATCTCCTCACAAACTTCCTAATTATTCGCTGTGAGTTCTAGTCCTTGTTTCTTCAGTCTGTGGCGTGGCTCGTTACTGTTGACTTCCTCCGTATGTGGCTGTATAAAAATCTGAGACTGATTTTGCTTTAGATCTTATGTCCTCAAATTCATTCATGGATCATCTGCTCGCATCCTTGCTTTCCTCTCTTCTTTGCCTCCAACATTTCTTTCAGTGTTCTACCACTTTTAGTTTTCACTTCTCTTCACCTCTGGGTAAACCTTGGGCTCACTCTTGTCTTTCCATTGTATCTTTTGCTCCTGGGTAGAATTTTTCCTCTGCCTTCCAGCACTTTCTAGCTACATTCTCCACCATTTCATTCATTGTCTTCCCTCTCGGTTACCTTTTTCACTGCACCTCAGTTTGGATTCTCTTATCCTTCTTGTGCGATATCTCTCTCTCTCTATCTATCTATCTATCTATCTATCTTTATATATCTCTCTATCTCTCTCTCTCTCACACTCTTTCTCTCAGGTTTTGTCTCTAATATATTGGTTCATGAAGTTCTGTATTACTTCCTCTAGCATCTTAACACTTCACGTTTCTGGTCCCCTGAGTGGCTCCCAGGGTCTCCCAGTTAATTTAGTTGTGATTAAAGTCCTCTATGATGAGCAGCTTCGCATTGCTCATGTGGGCTCTTTCGGAAATCTCCGCTATTGTGTGTATCATCGTGGCTCTGGAACAAGACACGTTAGTCTCTTAATACTTCCTCTAGTTTCTTTATATATTCCATGCTAGTGATACGCCTAATATATTGCATAAAGGGCCCAGAATGACTGTTGAGGCTCCGGAAAAACCACTCTCAGATTTGCCAGACAAGCATTGGCTGCAAAAATATTCGGTTGATGTGAGCTGGTGGCGATATTCCATGCACTATGCCCACCTCCAGGTCTTTCACACTGAGTGAGGTCTGCAGCATATGCCTCCCGAGTCTATATTCCATGCCCTGTCTTCTTTCACCTTCACAATTCTTCATAACTTTGCATGTGATAGGGTTGAATTCAAGCAACTTCTTATCTTGCATTTTGCTTTTCCCTGTCCTCATCAGTTTTTATTCTTCTTATTGGTTTTAGGTCATCATTCCCAGTTGATGCACTTACATCTGGTATGTCATTCTCTTCAACCAGAGAACCTCGTCATCCTCTGGAAATTTGCCATCTGTTTTATCTTTTCCTCTCTTTCTATGCACTTAATAACTGAAATCATCTAATTTCATTGATGTTCTTTAGCCCGCTTTAGGTACCCTTTTCCTGGCGTCAATAAATCATTAGTAACCTCCATCTTTCTTCCTCTTATTGGCTTTCCCTCTATATTTCATTTATCTGTCTTTACCATTTCCCTTGCTGTGGCTTGTATCACCTCCTTAGCTACCCCCATTTTCAAAGGAAATTTCTGCTAGTAACTTTCTGTCTATGTCTTTTCAGGATACATCTGCTTCTTACTTCATCAATGATTCTGTCCCTAATTCTCTGCCTAACCTTTTCACCATGATTTCCTTCAGCTTTTACATTTCCTCTCGGGAGCCAAGCAGGCTATAGTCATAATTTCCTTACCCCTCTCATGCAACAGTGTGTGTGTGTGTGTGTGTGTGTGTGTGTGTGTGTGTGTGTGTGTGTGTGTGTGTGTGTGTTTGTGTAAAGATTTACAATTATTTTCGTTATCAGATTTATATCGTAGTTTTGCATCATCTGTAAATATATTCATATATTTCTTTTATTTCTTCAGGTAAATCATTTATATAATTTAGAAACATTACTGGGACAAGTACAGACCCTAGTGGCACCTCACATTTTTCCTCTCCAACAAACAGTCTCTCAAACATTAAAAAAAATTGCCTCTAATTCCTCCTAAATTTTGCAGTTTCTAAATTAGTCTTTCAAGGGAAACTCAGGCAAAACCTTTCTTAAAGTCCAGGTAAATACAATCTGTCCATCCATTTCTTTCCTGAATAATTTCCGAAACTCTGTCTTAATAACATTAATGCACATTAATGTGCAAGTCATAAACCATTTTTTGTAATCAGTTAACATGTTGAATCCACTTTACTCTAATAGCTTTTTTCAATAGTTCAAATGGTCTTCCCTGTCACTTTTTTTTTAAAATATAGGCACAATATGTGCGATTTTCCATATATTTGCTAAGTTACCTTCCTGTATTGAAATTCTAAAGAAAATTCCAAAGTGGATAACGCAACTCATCTGCACATTCTTTTAAGCCCGAAAGTGTTTAAAAGAATTATTTACTTTCTCTTTAGATATTTCCATACCTTTTCTTTCTTGAACACATTCTCAAACGTTCTGTTTATTACCTCACACATTTCTCGTTGTCACTTATTCTTTGTATTTTTCCAAGCATTTCGTATTTTTTTTATAGACTTAAAAGATTTCTGCTCTGCTTTGCTCTTGTCTACTGTGTCATTTAAAAAAAAAAAATTCTTCATCTCTCCTGAAAATTGTATATTCATTTCCAGCTTCCTTGAATTTTTCATAAGTTTCTTGATTTCACAGTGTGTGTGTGTATGTGTGTGTGTGTGTGTGTGTGTGTGTGTGTGTGTGTGTGTGTGTGTATGTGTGTGTGTATGTGTGTGTGTGTGTGTGTGTGTGTGTGTGTGTGTGTGTGTGTGTGTGTGTGTGTGTGTATGTACTCATCTAGTTCTACTCAGTTGTGGTTGCAGGGGTCGAGCCACAGCTCCTGGCCCCGACTCTTCACTGGCCGCTACTGGGGCAGTTCCTGCTCCATGAGCTTTATCATACCTCTTCTTAAAGCTATGTATGGATCCTGCCTCCACTTCATCGCTTCCAAACTATATATTCCACTTCCTGACCACTCTGTGACTGAAGAAATACTTCCTAACATTCCTGTGATTCATCTGAGTCTTCAACTTCCAACTGTGACCCCTTGTTGCTGTGTCCCATCTCTGAAACATCCTGTCTCTGTCCCTCTTGTCGATTCATCTCAGTATTTTATGTCGTTATCATATACTCCCTATCTCTCCTGTCCTCCAATGTGTGTGTGTGTGTGTACTCACCTAATTGTGGTTGCAGGGGTCGAGTCTCAGCTCCTGGCCCCGCATCTCAGCTCCTTATCTCATCCAATGTAATTAATTGCCTTTTATTAGTCCTTTATTTTTTTCAGATTCTACATTACTGTTTTATGAGTGTACGCTCATATGGACTCACGTATATATGGTTGCAAGGGTCGAGTCTCAGCTCCTGGCCCTGCCTCTTCGCTGGCAGCTACTGGGTTCATTTTCTCCTGGTTTCAAAAGGCTTATCGTCTCTCTTCTTAAAGGTGTCTTGATCATGCCTCCTCCACACCACTGCCCAGGTTGTTTCACTTCTTGACCACCCAAGAGATGAAGAAGTATTTCCTAACACCCCTATGACTCTCAAACAATCTGTCACTGTCGACCCTAACGATTCATCTTGGTATCTTGTACTTTATTATCATATCATTCTTTCCTCTAATGTCATCAGGTTTAGCTCACTTACTGACATGTTGAAGATTGCAGGTAGTGGCTCACACAGTGTGTGTGTGTGTGTGTGTGTGTGTATGTCTGTCTGTTTGTCTGTCTCTGTCCACCTTGTCGATTCCTCTCAGTATTTTATGTCGTTATCATATACTCCCTATCTCGCCTGTCCCCCAGTGTGTGTGTGTGTGTGTGTGTGTGTGTCTGTCTGTCTGTGTGTTCACCTAATTGTGGCTGCAAAGGTCTAGTCACAAGTCCTGGCTCCGCCTCTTCACTATTCGCCACTCTCTCCCTGCTCCATGAGCTTTACCATACCTCTTCATAAAGCTATATATGGTACCTGTTATACCTGCCTGGTCCTCCAACTTTCGTACCAGTCTCTTGTGTGAAACTGTGCCAAAAGCCTTCTTACAATCCAAGAAAATGCAGTCTACCCACCCTCTCTCTCTCTTTTCTTACTACTGTCACCTTATCATTGAATTCTAGTAGGTTTGTGACTCAGGATTTCCCATCTCTGAATATCCGTACTGGTTGTCTTTTATAATCTCATGTCAGTGACACTTTTCTGTAGTTTAATCTGCGTGTCTGTCTCCCTTTTTAAAAATTGGGACTACATTTGCTATCTTCCATACCTTAGGTAGTCGCCCTGTTTCGACAGATTGTTCTTAGTGGTACACAAAGCGCCTCTGCTCCTTCTCTCAGGGCCCACAGAGAGATGTTATTCGGCCCTATAGCCTTTGAGAAATCCAGTTTGCTTAACAGCCTCTTCACCTCCTCCTCGGCTGTATGTATCGTGTCCAGCACTTGTTGGTGTATCCCACCTCTCCTTCTTTCCGGAGTCTTTTCTGTCTCCACTGTGAGTACTTCTTTGAATCTCATGTTAAGCTCCTCACATATATCAAGGTCGTAAACTCCCCTCCTTCCTTTCTCATCCTGATTACCTGGCCTTTGACTGTTGTTTTCTTCCTGATGTGGCTGTACAACAGTTTCGGGTCAGACTTGGCGTTCACTGCTGTGTCATTTTCGCATTGTCGTTGTGCCTCCCTCCTTGCCTGTGCATATTCATTTCTTGCTCTTCGACTATTATCATTGTTCTCCTGGGTCTTTTGCCTAGTATACTTCTTCCTTTCTCTAGCGCACATGGTTTTGACCTCTCTACACGTTTGGGTGAACCAAGGGCTCCTCCTGGCCTTCTCATTATGTCTATTGCCCTTGGATACAAATATCTCCTCCGCTTCCTTGCATATTGTTATCACATATTCCATCATCTCATTTACTGTTTTCCCTGCCAGTGCTCTGTCCCACTGGACCTCGTGCAGGAAATTCTTTATGCCTGTGTAGTCCCATCTCTTGTAGTTTAGCTTCATTCCTGCCTCCCTCTCAACTTGTAACTCTACTATGTATTCCAAGCTTAGGATCACGTGACCACTAGCTCCGAGGGGGCCTTTCATAAGTGATGTCCTCAATATCTGCACTGCTGAAGGTAAATACTAGGTCCAGTCTTGCTGGTTCATCCTCTCCCCTCTCTCTGGTAGTGTCCCTAACGTGTTGATGCATGAGGTTTTCCAGTACCACCTCCAACATCTTAGCACTCCACGTTTCTGGGCCCCCAAGTGGTTCCAGGTTTTCCCAGTCGATTTCTTTGTGAATGAAGTCACCCACAACCAGTAGCTTTGCCCTGCCCACATGGGCCCTTCTGGCTACTTCAGCCACTGTATCAACCATCTCTCTGTTACTCTCATCATATTCTTGTCTTGGCCTCCTGCTGTTCTGTTGGGTTATACATCACCGCAATCACCACCTTGGGACCTCCAGAGTGAAGTGTTCCTATTATGTAGTCCCTTGCTTCTCCTCTGTCTCCTCTCTCCAACTCCTCAAAATCCCATTGGTTTTTGATAAGTAGTACCACTCTTCCAATCCCTCCCCTGTTGTCTCTGTCTTTCCTCAGGAACTGATACCCATTTGGAAAGATGGCATTTGTTATCATTCCTGAGAGCTTGGTTTCTGTGAGGGCTATG
The DNA here is from genome assembly GCA_009830355.1 of Cherax destructor. Taxonomy (NCBI): domain Eukaryota; kingdom Metazoa; phylum Arthropoda; class Malacostraca; order Decapoda; family Parastacidae; genus Cherax; species Cherax destructor. The sequence continues at coordinate 29,077 of WNWK01016251.1, read as the reverse complement.
ATGTCTAGCGATACCTCTGTGATTTTTTCGTGCCACTCCTCCTACTTATTCGTTTTACCATCAGAGTTGGTGTACCATACCTTCAGTTTCCTCTCCAACTCTGTATTCTGGAGGGTTTGTGGGGAGTGCGGGGTGGAGGTCCTGGCAGAGTGCTATGGGATTCTACCGCGTATTGTGGGGTGGGGGTTGTGAGTGTGGGGTGTGTGTTTGGCTGCAGGGTTCTGATTGTGGATCTGTAGGTGTTTGGGCATTCTGTTCCACTCGACTCTGGTTGTTTTCTACTGACTCTAGCCTTGTGTCTCTTGCCCTTGTCGTCTCTGTGTGCTGTATGTCTGTATATATATATATATATATATATATATATATATATATATATATATATATATATATATATATATATATATATATATATATATATATGTGTGTGTGTGTGTGTGTGTGTGTGTGTACTCACCTATTTGTGGTTGCAGGTTTCGAGTCATAGCTCCTGGCCCCGCCTCTTCACTGATTGCTACTAGGTCCTCTCTCTCCCTGCTCCATGAGCTTTATCAAACCTAGTCTTAAAACTATGTATGTGTGTGTGTGTGTGTGTGTGTGTGTGTGTGTGTATGTATGTGTGTGTGTGTGTGTGTGTGTGTGTGTGTGTGTGTGTGTGTGTACTCACCTAATTGTGGTTGCAGGGGTCGAGACTCAGCTCCTGGCTCCGAATCTTCACTATCCGATACTTGGTCTCTTCTCTCCCTGCTCCATGAGCTTTATCATACCTCGTCTTAAAGCTATGTATGGTTCCTGACTCCACCAATAATGGCCTGACGTACACGCTGTACAGTGTCGTGGATGACTCCTTTCTAAGATGTTGAAAAGCTATTCTCAGGTTTGCCAGGCACCCGTATGCTGCAGCAGTTATTTGGCTGATGTGCGCCTCAGGAGATGTCCTCGGTATGATGCTTGCCTCAGGATCTTTTTCTTGAGTGAGTTTTGCAGCCTCTGACCTCTTAGGTTGTACTCCGTTTGCGGTCTCCTCTGTCCTTCCCCAGTCTTCATAACTTTGCACTTGCTGGGATTAAACTCCAGGAGCCATTTGTCAGACCAGGCTTGCAGCCTGTCCAGATGCCTTTGTACTTTGTAGACTTACCTTTTCTTCTTCTGCTTGTGTGTGTGTGTGTGTGTGGTTGTAGAGCCTAGTCTTGACTCTTGAACCCCCCATTATGTCAGCAACAGAGCAATGCTCGTAGTGTCCTATTTTCATTACTATTATCATTACTATGAGATAGTCTCTGCAAGGGATACGTATAGTGGATGCATAGAACTGTCGTCCTTGTGGTACACTAACATAAGGGTGTATTTGCGCCAGAGTGGATGTGTCGCCTCTCTCCAGTAATGTATACCTCTGTGCTGTAGGCTAACTTCCTCAAGAGTGCCAAGAGCTGTACTCCAAAACCTTTAAATGGTCCAGGAGCTGTTGTTCAGAACCTTTGACAAGCAAAGGAGCGGTATCTCAATATCAACAGGCCCATGAGATGTAACTAAACACGCTAAAAATAGCCTAAGAGCTGTGCCTCAGCACATTGAAATGAATGAGGTTCTGTATATCAATGCCCATAAGAGGCCCAGGAAACTGCTCTTAACCCTCACATACATTGCTATGATTTGAGGTATTGTAAACATATTGTCAGCAAGCCCAGGAGCTATAACTCAACACCTCTTCCAACCCAGGTATACCCGGGTACTCAGCCCCTCCCCCCATCCCCTACCAAATACATTTAAAAATCTGAGATGGATTTTGAGACGCAGTCTTAAGAAATATCTTTCAGACTCGACCTGTCTTCAAGCAGAAACTATATTGGAGTTCAACACTAGAGGTCGAGGAGCTGGAGCTCATACCACTCAAACACGTTAAGTCTGAGGTCAATAAATCAGACCCTGAAGTAAAATCTAAAACTTTTGAGTCACAGCTAAGCAGATCATTAGCAGTGCTCACAGCTGTTGCGCAATTCTTCATTAAATTAGTTCTAAATTATTTAAATAAACACTAGAATTACTTTATTTTTAAATATTGGATGGTGTAACCTAAAAATTATCTGCAAAACTTCTAAATGGAAATGCAGGAAAATATATTCGGTGTAGCCTTTACGTAATATATAACGTTAAAATTTTCATTTCTATGTACTTAAAAAATAAAATTTGAAAAGTTTAAATTATTTGGGTAAATAACAGAAAAAGTTATTATCATACAATATTTTATGCAGTCCCTCAGAGGTGAAGAAAACTGATCAAAATTAAAACAAAAAAGGACAATTGCAGGCGGTTAGAGGCCAAAAAAAAAAATAGATATGGTCCATTAAATAATTTTTGAGATGTTTTTCTGAAGACTCTCCTCAAAGCTGACAAATATTTAATTGTTTTCGTGAGCTTTCACAAATTATTCAGAAATGTGCAAATGTATAAAGCCTATATTTCCTAACGGGAAATGTTTGTTAATTTTAAAGAAAATCTGCAGTACCGTATTTGAGAAATTAGTATTAAGAAATTTTTTTAAATAATTATTAAAAGATAACGTTCTAACTTTAAGGTCTTTTAAGTACGTTCTCGTACTTAAAAATGTATACGTATTCCAAAATGAATGTGAATAATCTAAAAAAATATTCAAGCTGGCAAAAGTTGTATAAGTTCTATGTTGTCTTGGGCTCAAGGTCAGAAAATAAGTGTAGTGAATCTGGTCAGTATAATACCGCCAAACATTGGTTCTAAAAATGTCACATATGGAACCATAGAGTCTATTTTCACACGAAATTATTATTTTGCAAGTTTGCTTCTTTTACACAAATGTTAAAGGATCATGTTCGATTCTAAGAGGCACCCTCAAGCAATTACGCAGAAAAGAAACTACAGAAAAAGAAAATACTCAGGTAATCGCTAGAGTTATATACTCTTTATTACACTATTTAACCTCACATGATGCTCGTGGTAGTTTCAACTAAAAATGGTTCCCATAAATACCATGTGAATGTTATTTGCTGATATTATTCTATATATGACCTGCTATTGAGAGTTTTGGAGATTTTGTTCGTAGAATAAATGATTTTGTTACTTTTATACTTTACTACGGAAAATAGGCCCGTTTATTGTTGGAAAGGAGGCTGAAAGGTGGAAGAGGTATTTACCAACAAAAGTATGTACCAATTCACACTATTACTCGACCTATGAAAGAAGGGTAAAAAGAGTATCTATAAATTGATTCTTCGAAGGGTTTTAGGAGAGTATGATTTTGTCTGTAAAACTATTAAAATAAGTATAGTCTGTATTACCTTCATATGTGGACTAAGAATGATTTCTTCATAGCTCAGATAAGAGTGGGTCAATAAACGCAACAAAAAGCTGGATGTATGCATAAGAATAGATTAGTCTTAAATTTTAATAAAACTTAATTAAAAATTAGATCTGTAACAAATTCTAAGATAGTTCAAAATTCACCTAAGTTCCTTAAAAAGTGTTTTAAATTGATATTATATAGAATTTATTCATTCAGTTCAAGCTTCGAACTTACTGTTTAGCATATTTAATCTACAAGAAATTCAATCGATGGAAATCATACAAAAAAAAAAATTATGAAAAATCATACATTGAAGGAAACTTTCAGGAGTCACTTCTCATAAAACATGAAACTGCAAGACACTGAATCTAAGCTCAGGCTTATTTAGGTTAGACCGATATAGTGTGTAACATAGAGACCAAAATTTATAAGGCGAGAGTGTATTGCAACATAACAGGGACTGTGGCACATGCATGCAATCACTATATTTGTTTTCATGGCTAGCTTCAGATCAACAAATCACTCCACTACAGTGCGAGAATATCTAGTCTTATATTCTAATGAAATTTACGCTTACAGTCCTCTGGTTTTAAAAGGTTTGACATACAAAAAATAAGTAATTTCCTTATTTTAACCTTCGGAACAGTTTAAATTTTTTGGTATTTACCAACTCAAATTGGCTCTTTCTAGTGGCGGTATACAACGTATTTTGTCTGCGCATTTACTAAAAGATAATTAGAGAATGTAATGTCTTTGAAAGGGTGGCAATAAAGTCGAGGAATTATATTTTTATTTTTCTACCTTGTATAGTGTCGACGTTCTCCGTCTATTGGTGACTATTAACCCAGGAGTTCGCCCGGTCATATAGTCTACCTATCTATTAGGTAATCTCCCGAAGGGATATCTACAGTGGCTGTTCAATTGTTTTTATCTTCTTCATGACTCCTCCAAGGTCTCCGTGCTATAACATGAAAATACATCTTCCAGTCGGCGCTCAAGCTTCCAGCGTTGGTGTATCGGGAATTGGCAGCGTAGGTACTAATATGCGTATTAAATACACGCAAATATCACAGTGGTTTCTGTGCACTAACTTGAGAAAGCCTCTCATGATCGACTTCAAATTTTCCACACTGCTACATAATACTAACAAGCTTTGGTATTTTAAAGAAGTTTTTTATGTCAATTTGCCAAACTGACTGTAAAAATTGTGTTTCATTTTTCTTAATTGCCGGAACTTTAAAGTACTGATGTATCTTACTTAAATAAAAAGTTGTTATGCTTTTAGGCTGTGTAGGTGCACATTTTTCCATTTTCTAACATGATAATAAAAGGAACACTATTTATATGTAGTAATTAGAGAATTCTTCTACTAATTGGTCTCAATCATTCAGTGTAGGTTTATTTTATTCAAAGGAAAGTTTGTATTTTAACTGAGTTGTGTAGATCCAATTTGCTAATTTCCGTATACTTAACAGATTGTGATAATGGTTTTCATTCCATAGCTAGAGAATGCCTCTTCTGACAGCGTCTTGCCTATTAGAAGGTTAGGATTGATTTTGAACTCTGTAAGTTTTAATTTTCTGATTTTAATAAAAAATGCGATGATAATTTTGTGGTTATTACTTGAGAATACCTTTATTTATAAGCTTCAAACTATCAATGTTAGTTTGTCCTGATTAGAGAAAGGTTTAGACTATTTTTGAGATTTTAAGGCTACACTTTGCCAGTTTTATTTATAAAATTGTTCTGAATATCATACTTGCCCTTCTGGAGTACTAATAAATTGGGCCATCAAACTGAAGAATTAATGAGACCTTTACTGCTTTAAATCTACACCATAAAATAGTTATATCAAATTCCCTTTAGCTGTTCCGGAGATAATAGTTTTAATCCTACTTTTTTTTTAAATTAAGAATAATTGAGGCATTTTTTTTATAATGGTTGCGTAGCAAATTAATATATGTGAGTTTCATTAAAATTAATTTACTGTACTGATTTCCATGACAAAATGGGAGAACATCCTTCCTTGTAAACCAGTCTCAATGGTGTGCAGAACTGTACACACCTGACCAGTTAGGAATATATTTATTCTCTTCTGGACATGGGAAAGATAGTCCCAGATGCAGGTTGAGTGATTTTTCTTCTTCCTTCAAGGCTTCTGTGTGCTTAATTGACAGCGACTTGTCCGATTAGCTTTAAACTTTTATCATTTGTATATCTTGCTTAGATGAAAGTTCAAGTTGTTATTCAGCTGTGTAGGTGGCGATGTGGAAATATTTTCTATGCAATTAATGCAGCAGTTTCCCTGTGATAACAGAGAACTAATCTTCTGATCGGCTTCAAACTTCCAACGCAGGGTACATTCTAGAAGAATGGAGGAAATAGGAAGGAACATGGAATGGAGAGGTGAATGAGTAAGAGGATAAGGGGGGGGGGAGAGAAGTTAGAGAGAGGAAGGAAGACTGAGACAGTTTGGGAAAGATAAGGGTGAACGGAAAAAAAGGGTAGAACTGGGAAAGAGGATATGAGGGTGAGTAGAATTAAGGACAAGGATACGTGGGGGTCGAGGGTACTGAGAGGGAAAGGAGTTACTGGTTGTTATTCATGTTTTTAGATTGTGAGTGGAGGTAGGAAGAGTGAGAGTTGGAGGGTAAGGCATGTGGGGATGGCAGAGAAAAAGTGCAAGGTTTATGTTATGGGAGAGCTGTGAGCTGGAAGCTGTGAGATGTGATCTGTGACCTGAAAGCTGTGATCTGCGAGCTGTGATCTGTAGGCTGTGAGCTGCGACCTGTGAGCTTGGAGCTGTGATCTGCGAGCTGTGAGCTATAATCTGCGGTCTTTAAGCTGTGATCTGTAAGCTGTGAGCTGAGAACTCGGACCTGAGAGCAATCACCGGTAATATTTCATCTCTCAAGTGGTTCACCAGAGGATCCACAGGATATTCCATAAATGATCCAATTGAAGAAAATGCTGGAGCAGAGCTAGTCTGTGACCCTTTCTTTCTCTTCAAGACATCAACTTTACAATTGCGACATATCCTATCTACTTTAATTTAAAGAAAAGCAAAGGGCAGGGCATTCAGGATATAAAAAGGAATATATAAAAAAAAATGGTGTCTTGTTTCAAAAACCCTTGACCACCACCTTGAAGGAATGAAAACAAAGACGAGAAAATCCGATATCATGTATAAATGACAGTTCACCACCATGATGGGTGACACACCCTGCTAGAGCAGACCTTTATTTGACCCCTTTCCTCCTCTTTCAGAAGCTAACTTTACTTAACGTCGATATGTCCCATCAACTTAAGTTTCGGGAAAGCGAATAGGAAGGGGCATTTAGGAAAAAAAAACGGGATAAAATACGATTTCTAGCATCAAAAGCCCTTCATCACAATATGGTAGAACCATGAAAGGCTCTACACTCTCACACTTCAATTTTACCTCAACTGTCACGTGTATTAAAGGTGCTATTTTCCGATTTTTTCCTGATCAGTTATTTAATTATTTTTGCTTTAAATTTGCTTTGGAACCGATAATGAGAAGTTTAGATATGGAGTCTTTTCAAATAACAAACGCCTGTGTTTAAGTGTGAGCGCGCGCGCGCGCGCGCGTGTGTGTGTGTGTTAGAGTGTGTTAATTAGTTAGTTAGTTAGTTACCATTTTGTCCTAGGCACATGTCGATTAGACACTAGGCCTGTACCTCTTCTTAAAGCTATGTATGGAACCTGCCTCCACTACATCGCTTCCCAAGCTATTCCACTTCCCGACCACTCTATGACTGAAGAAATACTTCCTAACATCCCTGTGATTCATCTGTGTGTGTGTGTGTGTGTGTGCGTGGGTGTTTGTGTGTGTGTGTGTGTGTGCGTGTGTGTGTGTGTGTGTGTGCGTGTGTGTGTGTGTGTTAGAGTGTGTGTGTGTGTGCGTGTGTGTGTGTGTGTGTGTGTGTGTGTGTGTGTGTGTGTGTGTGTACTCACCTATTTGTAGTCACCTATTTGTGGTTGCAGGGGTCGATTCATAGCTCCTGGCCACGCCTCTTCACTGATCGCTACTAGGTCCTCTCTCTCCCTGCTCCATGAGCTATGTATGGTTCCTGCCTCCACTACGTCACTTTCCAGACTATTCCACTGTGGATACTCGATTCTGGCTCTTCGACTAATCTCTTTATTTTCCTGGGTCCTTTGTCTTCTGTACATTTTCCATTCTCTAGCGCAGTTAGTTTTTGGTTAAACCAAGGGCTCGTTCTGGTCTTCCCATTATATTTCTATTCCCCTTGGGAAAAACCTTTCCTCTGCCTGCTTGCATTTTGTTGTCACGTAGTCCATCATCCCGTTTCTGATTTTCCTACCAATGCTCTTTCCCACTGAACCTCTTACAGGAAGTTCCTCATGCCTGTGTAGTCCCCCTTTTTGAAGTTTGGCTTTTCCCATCCTACTCCTGCTACCCTCTCCACTTGTAACTCTACTATATATTCAAAGCTCAGAACCACGAGTCCTCGATGTCCGAGCTACTCAGGGTGAATATGAGGTCTTCCTGGTTCATCCTCACCTCTCTCTTTGGTAGTGTCCCTAACATGTTGATGGATGAGGTTTTCCAGTACCACATCCATCATCTTGGCTCTCCATGTTTTGGGACTCCTATGTGGTTCCAGATTTTCCCAGTCAGTCTTGTAATTAAAATCATCCATAACTAGTAACTTCGCTCTATCCCTGTGATCTCTTCTGGCCACCTCAGGTAATGTGTCTACTATTGCTCCATTGCTCTCTTCATATTGTTCTCTTGGTCTCCAGCAGTTCTGTGGCGGGTTGTACATCACTGCAATGATTACCTTATGTCCCCCAGACTGAATTGTACCTACCATGTAGTCCCTTTCGCCCATTCCTTCAATTTCCTTAAATCCTCATCGGTTTTCAATGAGCAGTGGAACTCCTCCTCCCCCTCTGCTCCCTCTATCTTTCCTCAGGATCTGTTATCCGGGTGGGAAGATTCCATCTGTTATCACCTCAGTGAGTTTCGTTTCTATGAGTGCTATAATGTCTGGGGGCATCTCCTTGATTCTTTCATTCCACTTCTCACATTTATTTGTTAGTCCATCCTCATTCGTATACCAAACCTTCAACTTCTGTTCTAAAACTGTGGTCTGGGGAGTACGTTGGGGTTGGGTGACCGGGAGACCTGGCGTGTGGGTGTATTATTGCGTGTGTGTGTATATGTGTGTGTATGTGTGTGTATGTGTGTGTATGTGTGTGTATGTGTGTGTGTGTATATGCGTGTGTGTGTGTGTGTGTGTGTGTGTGTATGTCTGAGTGTGTGTGCGTGTGTGTGTGAATGTGTGTGTGTGTGTGTGTAGTGTGTGTGTGTGTGTGTGTGTGTGTGTGTGTGTGTGTGTGTGTGTGTGTGTGTGTGTGTGTGTGAGTAAGTGTACTCACCTAGTTGTGGTTGCAGGGGTCGAGTCATAGCTTCTGGCCCCGCCTCTTCACTGGCCGCTACTGTGTCACTCTTCCTGCGCCATGAGCTTTATCATACCTCTTCTTAAAGCTATGTATGGAACCTGCCTCCACTACATCGCTTCCCAAACTATTCACTTCCCGACCACTCTGTGACTGAAGAAATACTTCCTAACATCCCTCGATTCATCTGAGTCTTCAACTTCCAACTGTGTCCAATTGTTGCTGTGCCCATCTCTGGAACATTCTGTCTCTGTCCACCTTGTCAATTCCTCTCAGTATCTTATATGTCGTTATCATGTCTCCCCTATCTCTCCTGTCCTCCTGTGTCGTCAGGACGATTTCCCTTAATCTCTCCTCGTAGGACATACCCCTTAGCTCCGGGACTAGTCTTGTTGCAAACCTTTGTACTTTCTCTAGCTTATTTACGTGCTTGGCTAGGTGTGGGTTCCAAACTGGTGCTGCATACTCCAGTATGGGCCTAACGTACACAGTGTACAGGGTCCTGAACGATTCTTTATTAAGAAGTCGGAATGCTGTTCTTAGGTTTGCTAGGCGCCCATATGCTGCAGCAGTTATTTGGTTGATGTGCGCCTCAGGAGATATGCCTGGTGTTATACTCACCCCAAGATCTTTTTCCTTGATTGAGGTTTGTAGTCTCTGGCATCCCTAGACTGTACTCCGTCTGCGGTCTTCTTTGCCCTTCCCCAATCTTCATGACTTTGCACTTGGTGGGTTGACCTCCTGGAGCCAATTGCCGGACCAGGCTTGCAGCCTGTCCAGATCCCTTTGTAGTTCTGCCTGGTCCTCTTCCGATTGAATTCTTCTCATCAACTTCACATTATCTGCAAACAGGGACACTTCGGAGTCTATTCCTTACGTCATGTCGTTCACAAATACCAGAAACAGCACCGGTCCTAGGACTGACCCCTGTGGAACCCCACTCGTCACCGGCGCCCACTCTGACACCTCGCCACGTACCATGACTCGCTGCTATCTTCCTGACAGGTATTCCCTGCTCCATTGTAGTGCTTTCCCTGTTATCCCTGCCTGGTCCTCCAGCTTCTGCGCTAATCTCTTGTGTGGAACTGTGTCAAACGCCTTCTTACAGTCCAAGAATATGCAATCTACCCACCCCTCTCTCACTTATCTTACTGCTGTCACCCTGTCGTAGAACTCCAGTAGGTTTGTGACACAGGATTTCCCGTCCTTGAAACCGTGTTGGCCGTCGTTGATAAGCTAATTCCTTTCTAGGTGCTCCACCACTCTTCTCCTGATGATCTTCTCCATGACCTTGCATGCTATACATGTCAGTGACACTGGTCTGTAGTTTAGTGCTACGTTCCTGTCTCCTTTTTTAAAAATTGGAACTACATTTGCTGTCTTCCATACCTCAGGTAGTTGCCCTGTTTCGATAGACGTGTTGAAGATTGTTGTTAAGGGTACACACAGCTCCTCTGCTCCCTCTCTCAGGACCCATGGTGAGATGTTATCCGGCCCCATCGCCTTTGAGGTATCTAGCTCGCTTAGTAGCCTCTTCACTTCCTCCTCAGTTGTGTGTATTGTGTCGAGCACCTGATGGTGTACCCTACCTCTCCTCCTTTCTGGAGGCCCTTCTATCTCCTCTGTGAACATCTCTTTGAATCTCATGTTGAGCTCCTCACACACTTCGCGGTCATTTCTTGTATGTGTGTGTGTGTGTGTGTGTGTGTGTGTGTGTGTGTGTGTGTGTGTGTGTGCGTATGTGTGTGAGTGTGTGTGTATACTCACCTATTTTTGTTTACAGGGATCAATTCACAATTCCTGGCCTCTCCTCTTCGCTGGTCGCTAATAGGTCGACTCTCTCCCTGCTCCATGAGATTTATCGTATCTCTTCTTCACGTTATGTATGTATCCTGCCTCCGATTCATCAATCTACAGATTGTTCCACTTCCTGACAACTCTGCGACTGAAGAAATGCTTTCTAACATCCCTGTGACTCATTTGAGTCTTCAACTTCCAGTTGTGACCCCTTGTTGCTGTGTTCCATCTCTGGAACATCCTGTCTCTGTCCACCTTGTCAATTCCTCTCACTATTTTATTTGTCATTATCATGTCAGAGCTACATCTCAAATACTTCGTCCAGCTTCCCGGCTGTGAGCCGCGTGCCCAGAATGCTGCAGACATTTACCCTCTGGATCGCAACACTGAGTTTCTGAAAGAGGAAGCTGGCCGCGCTGTGGTCCTTGGTTTCTATGATGAGTTTTTCACGCAGCTCTTTGAGAAACTTTAGAGCACACTTGCCCCATGCTCCAAGGGTCTTCGACCCTATTGGGATGAAGTTATAGCAAGGGGGAAGGCTTTCATATTTGCGGGTCTTCTGGGTCTCCATGTAGCAGGCAGCTCCACCCCCTTCAGCTACGGAGTATGGCAAGTAGGTGTCTGCCATTGTGGCGGCACAGGTGTAGTCCCAACCAATCTGCTTACCATCCTTCCATGATGGCATAGTGGCTCCATCAGGACGCTTTTGACTTCCATCAGACCTCTGCACTTGGGGTTCCTGTTGAGCTGGGCAACGGGCTGTGGCGAGGCTTCTCTTTATATATATATATATATATATATATATATATATATATATATATATATATATATATATATATATATATATATATATATATATATATATATATATATATAATATATATATATATAAAATACTCTGGATAAGATCACAATTAATAGTAAGTCCTTTTTCAATATACAGCCTGGCATTTAATTAAATGGAATTATTTACATAAATTATGAAAATCGTACGCAAGTTGACACAGCTGTGACCTAATATTAATCAGCATGAGAACCAATATACGTAACATAATATTACTCAAAAGCAGGCTGAAAAATATTACCAGTTAATTATAAAACTTATTTGAAGCTAGAAGACAATTTAGCGAAATTCATGAGACAAGATTAGCACTTTTTGCTTTAATGTTCCACAAATAAAAGAATTTTCCTCTGCTGCGTTTCGCAGAATTCTTAGAGATATGTTGTCTTGTCCTGCTACCTTCAGTGAATCTAGCTAGCTCAGTAGTTTCTTCACCTCTCCTCCCGCTGTGTGTATTCTGCCCAGAATTCGTTGGTGCACTACTGACAATTCCTCCCTAAATCTTATGGTCACATTCTCACAATTCCTGTTAATTCCTAGTGAGCTCCCTTCCTTCCTTTGTAAGCATTCTCTTAATCCCAATCGTTCACAGTTGTTTTCTTTCTGATGTGGTTGTATAGCAACTCTGGATTTCCATGCAGTGTCATTCACAACTTATCGTTGAATCTCTCTTCTTACATGCGCCTTCAATTCTGAAACTTCTGCTTGACTCCTTCCCTGTTCTCCTGCGTTCTTTGTCTTTCTACATTTCTTTCATGTTCTTCTGTTCTTCTGCTTTTTATGACTTTTATGAAGTGAGATGTTAGGAGTACTGGTCTGTAATTTTGGGGTACCGCTCTACTGCCTCCCTCATGCCTCTTTCTCCAAAGGATACTGAGCGCTTGTTCAAATGGTACTTTACACTTTTTTATAAATAAGCAATTCCACTAATCCGGTCCTGGTGCTGAATAAGTGGGCATGTTTTCCATATTTTTTTCGAATTTTATGGGACTTGTGTTAGTGTTAGTTATTTAGTCTCCATGACTTTCGGATGAAAAAGTTTTCTCCAGTCTCCACCCTGCTTTCGTTTAGTGAGTTGCTGAACATTCTCAAGTTTTCGCTAAGCCTCTCTCCTCACCCTGGCATGTTCGTGTCTGATTAATCTAGTCAAGTTTCTGTTCTGCTTTGTCCTTTGCTTCCAGTAGTTTTTCCATATTCTTGTGTTTTTCTTTTGATTTTGTTTCTCTTTATCTCTGGTTGAACCGAGGGCTCTCTTTTATTTTGCTGTTTTCAATTTATCCTAGGTATGAGGTTCTCCTCTGCCTCCTGGTACTTTCTATGTACTCCATCATCTTATCTACTAATTTCCCTTCCATTGCACTGCATTCAGGAATTCTCTCATCCCCTCTAAGTTCCCTCGTCTAAAGTCTGGCTTCTTGTGCCCTCCAACTGCCATTCCTCCTTCTATATTTAATTAAAAAATATTCAGTGTTCAGTACAGTATACTCACTAGCTCTCGGGGCGCTTTTATGTTATAGTTTAATTATGTCGGATGTACTTGTGGTAAATACTAGGTCCAGCCTGGCTGCCTTATTTCCTTTCTTTCTTGCTTTCTTGTTATCTCCTCAACATGCTAACACGAAAATCATCTATTGCCTCCTGGCCCCGTGTATGTGTTTGTGTGTATGTGTGTGTGTATGTGTGTAGTGTGTGTGTGTGTGTGTGTGTGTGTGTGTGCGTGTGTGTATGTAGTGTATGAGTGTGTGTGTGTGTGTACTCATTGTTGGTTGCAGGGGCCGAGTCATAGCTCCTGGCCCCTCCTCTTCACTCTTCTTAAAGCTATGTATGGATCCTGCCTCCACTACATCACTTTCCAGACCATTCCACTTCCTGACAACTCTGTGACTGAAGAAATACTTCCTAACATCCCTGTGATTCATCTGAGTCTTCAACTTCCAACTGTGACCCCTTGTTGCTGTGTCCCATCTCTGGAACATTCTGTCTCTGTCCACCTTGTCAATTCCTCTCAGTATTTTATGTCGTTATCATGTTTTCCCTATCTCTCCTGTCCTCCAATGTCGTCAGGTCGATTTCTCTTAACCTCTCCTCGTAGGACATACCCCTTAGCTCCGGGACTAGTCGTGTTGCAAATCATTGCACGTTCTCTAGCTTCTTTACGTGCTTGGTTAGGTGTGGGTTCCAAACTGGTGCTGCATACTCCAATATGGGCCTAACGTACACAGTGTACAGGGTCCTGAACGATTCTTTATTAAGATGTCGGAACGCTGTTCGTAGGTTTGCTAGGCGCCCATATGTTGCCGCAGTTATTTGGTTTATGTGCGCCTCAGGAGATGTGCCTGTTGTTATACTCACCCCAAGATCTTTTTCCTTGACTGAGGTTTGTAGTCTCTGTCCCCCCTAGACTGTACTCCGTCTGCGGTCTTCTTTGCACTTCCCCAATCTTCATGACTTTGCACTTGGTGGGGTTGAACTCCAGGAGCCAAATGCTCCTGAATTCTTCTCATCAACTTCACATCATCTGCAAACAGGGACACTTTGGAGTCTATGCCTTCCGTCATGTCGTTCACAAATACCAGAAACAGCACCGGTCCTAGGACTGACCCCTGTGGAACCTCACTCGTCATCGGCGCCCACTCTGACACCTCGCCACGTACCATGACTCGGTGTTGTCTTCCTGAAAGATATTCCCTGATCCTTTGAAGTGCCTTCCTTGTTATCCCTGCCTGGACCTCCATCTCTTGCACTAATCTCTTGTGTGGAACTGTGTCAAACGCCTTGTGTGTGTATGTTGTTAGTTACCATTTTGTCCTAGGCACATGTCGATTAGACACTAGGCCTGTTGTATGTAGTGTGTGTGTGTGTGTGTAAGGAAACACTTCGAAATGTTTCCGCCCCGCCGGGAATAGAACCCGGGCCCTCCGTGCGTGAAGCGAGAGCTTTACCACCAGGCCACCGGGGCGTGTGTATGTGTGTGTGTGTGTGTGTGTGTGTGTGTTTGTGTGTGTGTGTTTTCTCACCTAATTGTACTCACCTAATTGTGGTTGCAGGGGTCGAGACTCAGCTCCTGGCCCCGCCTCTTCACTGATCGCTACTGGGTCCCTTCTCTCCCTGCTCCATGAGCTTTATCATACCTCGTCTTAAAGCTATGTATGGTTCCTGCCTCCACTACATCATTTGCTAGACTATTCCACTTCCTGACTACTCTATGGCTGAAGAAATACTTCCTAACATCCCTTTGACTCATCTGAGTCTTCAACTTCCAATTGTGACCCCTTGTTTCTGTGTCTGTGTGTGTGTATGTGTGTATTAATTATCAGCTGTTAAAGATACTTGTTGATAGACATTTGGACTGTATTTTGTTTGTTAATGTACTCTCCTATATGTTTAAACCTGTATATCGGGTCTCATCTCCTGGCTTCACCTCATAGCTGGTCGCTACTAGGTTCACTCTCTGTCCTGTTTTCGAGAGCCTTATCCTTCCTATTCTAAAAACTATACGTGGATCCCCGAGTAACGAACACCCTAGAAATCGTACAATTATGTAAGTATAATATTGTAAGTGCTTCTGGAAGTGTATTTTTGGGGGTCTGAAATAGACTAACCTACTTGACATTATTCCTTAAGGAAGTAAATTCGTTCGGTAATGGCACTTGAGCAGGCTTCTGGAATGAAGTTTTTCGTTACTCGGGGTCCACTGTATATGGATCCTGCATCTACCACTTCTCTCCCCAGTTCGTTCCACTTTCTTATACTCTAATGTTGAAGAAATTCTTCTTAACCTCCCTGTGACTCACCTAAGTTTTCAACTTCCAGCTGTGTCCTCGTGTTCTCTCAAGCAATCTGTCTCCATCCACTCTATCAATTCCTCTCAGCATTTTGCACATTGTTAATATATCACCCCTAGTTCTTCTGTCCTGCAGTGTCATCAGACAGAGTTCCTTTAACCTCTCCTCAAAGGACATCTCTTAGCTCCGGGACTAGTCTCGTTGCAAACCTTTGTAATTTCTCAGATTTCCGTCTGTGGTCTTCTATGCCTTTCCCCAAACTTTATAATTTTTCACTGCTTTGGTTATAGCCACTTGTTAAACCAGATCTGCAGACAGTCCACATGCATTTGTAGATTTTTCTGGATTACCTCTGCTTGTTTCCTCCTCGTTAGTTTCACTTCTCAGAACGGGGATACCTCTGACTCTATGCCTTCTAACATGTCATTCATGTACTGATTCTTGTGGAACTCCACTCGTCACATTCTGACATCTCTTCACGGAACTTCACTCGTTATTTCCTTCTTGTCAGGTATGCGTTGAGTAATGCTTTTTCTCTTACTCTTGCATGCTTCTCTTGCTTTTGTACCAGACTCTTATGCGGGTGTGTCAAAAGCCTTCTAGTCCAAGAAGAGGTAATTTATCCCATCCCTTTGTCTCCTGCCTTACTTCTGTTACATTCCCTTTAGAACTCCAGTAGGTTTGTGGAACGAGGATTTTCACTGGTCTGTAACGTTACCTGTATGTCTCCTTTCTTAAAAACAGGGACAAAATTTGCTGTCTTCCACACCTCCGGGAGTTGCCCTGTGTCGATAGACTAGGTGAAGATTGTCGCTAGAGGCACCAAAGTAGCTTCTTCACCTTCTCCCCAGTTGCATGTATTGCATCCAGCGCTCGTCGATGCATTCAACTGCTTCGACTTGCTGGTAGCTCTCCTGTCTCCTATGAGAATACTTCCCTAAATATCATGTTGAGCTCCTTACAGACTTCCTGGTCATTCCTCGTGAGCTCCCCTTCTTCATTCTTCAACCTGATTACCTGGTCCTTTAATGTTGTCTTCCTCCTGATGTGGCTATATGACAACTTTGGGTCGGATCTGGCTTTCGATGTTTTGTCGTTCTCAAATTGCTGTTGAGTCTCTCTTCTCAACCATACTTAATCAGACTCTTCGGCTCAGTTCCTTTCCTGAGTTCATTGTCCTCTATACTTTTTCCATGCTTTAGCATATTTAGCTTAACTTTGGCCTCTCTACACCACTAGGTAAACCATAGGCTCACTCTTTTCTTCCCATTGTTTCTTTCGCTCCTAGGTACGAATTTCACCTGTGCCACCCAGCACTTTCTTGCCACATACTCCATCATCTCATTCACTGTCTTCCCTTTTAGTTTTTCTCCCACTGCTTCTTATTCAGATATTGCCTCATGCCTATGTAGTCCTCTCTTTTGAGGTTTGGCTTTTCACCTCTTTCTGTGCTACTTCTCTATCCACTGTTACTTCCACAAGGTATTCGAAACTGAGGTCCGAGTTGTCACTAGCACAGAGGGACCATTCATATGCAATATCCCCTATGTTAGAACCACTCAGGTGAATACAAGGTCCAGGCTGGCTAGTTCATCCTTCCCTCTTTCTCTCTGGTTGTGTCCCTAATATGCTGGTTCATAAAGTTCTCCAATATCATCTCCAGCATCTTAGCCCTTCATGTTTCGGGTCCTCCATGTGGATCTAGGTTCACCCAGTTAATCTTGTGATTTAAGTCGCCCATAATCAGTTACTCTGTCCTATTCATGTGGGATTTTCTGGTAATCTTAACTAATCTTAACTAATGTAATCTTAATTAATGTTGTTTTTATCACATTCTTGATGACCCCCCGGTCATCATTGTGCCTATGTAGTCACCTGTTTCCCCTCTGTCCATTCCTCTCATTTCCTCAAAACTCCACTGGTTTCTAAAAAGATGTGCTACTCCTACTCCTTCCTCTCTGATCCTTGGTATTTATTCAGACTCCGATATCCTGCCGGGAAGATCGCATCTGTGAGTGTTATAATGTCTTGGAATGCCTCCACAATTCGTTCATGCGAATCATCACTCTTATTTGTTATTCAATCTGTATTAGTGCACAATACTTTGAGCTTCCTTTTCATTACTGTGTTCCAGTTTATGGGTTCCTGAATTCCTGGTCCTTCAACATGCGTCATGAGGTGAAAGGGAGTTGGGCTTTTTGCTGTGGAAGTGGACAGATTCCTAGATGTAGATGGAGATAAATAAGGAGGTTGTGGTGAAGGGGGACATTGAATCTTGGGGTTGGAATGAAGGGCAGTTGTGAGGAAGGTACTTGTGCTTGGGGGGGGAGGAGGACGGGATTGTGACTGTGATTGTAGGAACAGTGGTGTTTTGGGTGATTGTGTCCGGGTGGGAGAGTGGGGCCAGGGCTTGAAGGAAGGGCCTTTCTGTGAGTGTGTCTGACATTCCTTCAGAAGCTGACCTTCCATATCTTTTAATGCATGTCCTGTCTCTCCTTCCTGCCTCTTGTGTCTCTGTACTGTTTAAGTTGTTCCCATTCCTTTTTGTTCTGTTCCTATCAAGGTACACCCACCTGTATCTCTCTGTCTCCCTTAACCGTGGTTTCCACTGCATGATCATGTCTCGTGCTATTACTCTTGTGAGGGTCATTTTGATTGAACATATTTTCCCCTTGAGTATTTTCAAGTCTCTAAAATTTGCCACCTGGATCATTTCAGACTCTCCACCTGTTAAGCTGATGATATTTTGAATCTCTTGTTCCTGCACCTGCCAATTATCATTATGAATCCTCCCTTTAGCATTCTGAAGTTCATGGATAATCAGCGACCCTCTCTCTCCCTCTCTCTCTCTCTCTCTTTCTTTTCTCTCTCTTTCTTTTTCTCTCTCTCTCTCTCTCTCTCTTTCTCTACTCTCTCTCTTCTTTTTCATTTCTCTTTTCCTTTTCTTCTCCTGTTTCCAATATCTCTTCTCTTCTTTTCCTTCTTTCCTTCTCCGCTCTTTGCTTCTTTCTCTCCTACTCTTCCTCTTTCCTCTCATTCTTTCTTCTTCTTCCTTATCTTCTTCCCTTTTCTTTCCTCCTTCCTTCCTCTATATTTTTCTCCTTTTTCCTATTCTTTCTGACATATATTATTTGCCTCAGGTTGCTTAAATATCCTGTAATCTTGTCCTTCTTTTCCTTCAGTCCGCTCATTTGCTGTTACTGTTCATACTCCTATCTCATTACCTCTTTCCATCATCAGCTTCAGTTTCTTCTTCAGTTCCTTCAGATCTTCTTCCAGGCTTTGTATCTTTGCCTCAGCAGCTGTAACCCATCTCTCCAATTTTTGGGGACCCCATTTCTGAGCTCCTCAGGTTTCATAGCAAGATGCAATAACTCCCTCAGATTGCAGCTTACTGGTGGTGAACCTTCAGTCCTTGCTTTTCCTGTGTATAGTCAGGTCTACAGAGTTCAGTGTGAGTGTTTGTGTGTATGACCATGTGTATGTGTTCATGTGTGGGTGTGTCTGTGTACGTACATGTTTCTGTGTATATACGTGCGTGTACGTATGTGTGGGTGCATGTATGTATGTATTTATACGTATGTGTCTGTATATATATATATATATATATATATATATATATATATATATATATATATATATATATATATATATATATATATATATATATATATATATATATATATATATATATATATATATACCGCCTCTTCACTGGCCTCTACTGGGTCACTCTTCCCGCTCCATGAGCTTTATCATACCTCTTCTTAAAACTATGTATGGATCCTGCCTCCACTGCATCTCTTCCCAAACTATTCCACTTCCAGACTACTCTATGCCTGAAGAAATACTTCCTAACATCCATGTGATTCATCTGAGCCTTCAACTTCCAACTGTAACCCCTTATTGCTGTTTCCCATCTCTGGAACATTCTGTCTCTGTCCACCTTGTCAATTCCTCTCAATATTTTGTGTTTATCATGTCCCCCCCCATCTCTCCTGTCGTCCAGTGTCGTCAGGTCGATTTCCCTTAACCTCTACAAGTAGGACATACCCCTTAGCTCCGGGACTAGACTTGTTGCAAACCTCTGCACTTTCTCTAGTTTCCTTACATGCTTGGTTAGATGTGGGTTCCAAATTGGTGCTGCATACTCCAATATGGGCCTAACGTACACAGCGTACAGGGTCCTGAACGATTCCTTATTAAGATGTCGTATACTGTTCTTAGGTTCGCTAGGCGCCCGTATGCTGCAGCAGTTATTTGGTTGATGTGCGCCTCAGGAGATGTGCCATGACTAGATTTTTTCCTTGAGTGAGGTTTGTAGTCTCTGACCCCCTAGACTGTACTCCGTCTGCGGTCTTCTTTGCCCTTCCTCAATCTTCATGACTTGCACTTGGTGGGGTTGAATTCGAGGAGCCAGTTGCTGGACCAGGCCTGCAGCCTGTCAAGATCCCTTTGAAGTTCTGCCTGGTCCTCGTCCGATTGGATTCTTCTCATCAACTTCACATCATCTGGAAACAGGAACACTTCGGAGTCTATTCCTTCCGTCATGTCATTCACTAATACCAAGGCCTGACCCCTGTGGAACCCCACTCTGACACCTCGCTACGTACCATGACTCGATGTTGTCTTCCTGACAGGTATTCCCTGATCCATTGTAGTGCCTTCCCTGTTATCCCTGAATGGTCATCCAGCTTTTGCAATAATATCTTGTGTAGAACCCACCCCTCTCTCTCTTGTCTTACTGCCGTCACCCTGCCATAGAACTCCACTGTGTGTGTGTGTGTGTGTGCATACTCACCTATATATAGTTGTATAGGTCGAGTCATAGCTCCTGGCCCCGTCTCTTCGCTAGTCGCTACTAGGTCTCTCCAAGAGTCTTATCCTACCTCTTTTAAACATATGTGTAGACCTTGCCTCCACTACTTCACTCTCCAGATTGTTCCACTTCCTGACAACTCTAAGGCTAAAGAAGTGCTTCCTATTACTCATCTAAGTTTTCAACTTCCAGTTGTGTTCCCTTGTTCTTGTGTTCCATTTCAGAAACATTCTGTCCCTGTCCACTTAGTCAATTCTTCTCAGGATTTTATACGTCGTTATAATGTTATCCCTATCCCTCCTATCCTCTCGTGTCGTCAGAGTGAGTTCTCTTAACCTCTCCTCATAAGACATACCCTTTAGCTCCGGGACTAGTCTTATTACAAACTTTTGCACTTTCTCTAATTTTTTGACGTGCGTGAGCAGGTGTGGGTTCCATGTTGGTCCTGCATACTCCAGTATAAGCATGACGTACACGGTGTTCAGTATCGTGAATGACTCCTTACTTAGATGTCGAAATGCTATTCTTAGGTTTGCCAGGCGCCCATATGCTGCAGCAGTTTTTTGGTTGATTTGCGCCTCAGGGAATGTGTTCGGTTTGATGCTTAACCCAAGATCCTTTTCCTTGAGTGAGGGTTTCAGCCTTTAACCTCCGAACCTGTACTCCGTCTGCGGTCTTTTTGGTTCTTCCCAAGCTTCATGGCACATCATGTCATTCACATATACAAAAAACAGCACCGGCCCTACCTCGTCACGTACCATCTTTTTTTTATATTTTATTGAAAAAACAATTACAAAACACATGACAATACGGAGACAGAAGACAGAGTGATAACTTAAAATACAAGCACTAACTGTCCTTGGCAAAGCAACAACAAAGGTTAACAAAATTTTCCCTACTTAAGAAAACATACAAAGCATAAAAACAATGCACAAAACCAGAAAAACTTATCACTCAATGCTTACCATCCATGAACAGGAAAAAATAATAACCGTATGTACATAATCCCGAAGGACATAAATCACGTACCATCACTCGTTGTTTGCTTCTTGTAAGGTATTCCTTGATCTATTGCGGTGCTTTTCTCGCTATACCTGCCTACTCTTCTAGCTTTTGAACCAGTCTTTTATACGGAATTTTGTCGAAAGCCTTCTTACAGTCCACGAAAATGCAGGTTACCACCCCTCTCTCAGGTCTTATGTTATTTTGTCGTAGAACTGCAGTAAGTTTGTGATGCAGGCTTTCCCATCCCTGAAGACGTGCTAGTTATCCTGTATGATTCCATTCCTCTCTAGGTGCTCCACCACTCTTCTCCAGATAATTTTATCCATGCCTTTACATACAATACATGTCAGTGACATGTCTGTAGTTTAATGCTGTCTGTTTCCTTTCTTAAAAATTGGAACTACATTTGCAGCTGCCCTGTTTCGACAGATTCGTTGAAGATTGTTGTTAGCAGCAGACACACTGCCTCTGCTCACTCTCTCAGGACCCATGGAAAGATGACATCTGGGCCCACCGCCTTTGAGGTATCTAGTTCATATTGTGGAAAATCTCGCAGTTGACTTTTCCAGCCCATTACAAACCTTTCCCCAGATGGGGAAAGGAGAAGATGGAATAACTACATCCCCACCATGTCTATGGGGGTGCCACATTTCTTCATATATTCTTAATTTTTAAGACTTAATCTGTAATGAAGCCCACAGGTTGATGTATTATACAGTACTACTTGTACGTATTTAACCTAATTTAGAGTTAGACAGATTTAATTTAGCTTAGTAAACTACAATTTCCTCCCACTACTTACACCAATAGCTGTAGCCACCACTGCAGCCCATCCTCCTGTGAGTGCCCACGGGGAGGCAGGAGCCAGTTGCTCGCCTACCCCAAGGCAACCACACCATAGTTATAGTGAGTCGCGGGTTAACCTACGACAGGCCTTGTATAAAGGCTATACCTCGCTCACTACACTAAGAGACAGGTGACTCACACAGGTATTTCTAGGTGTACAACGGCTTATCACCCTATCCCTTAAGTATCTCGAGTGCATTGAATGCATTTGCACTTTGGAGCCTACGTGCAAGGGTCTTCCTACCCCCACTGTGCTGGCTGTTGTTAAAGAATCTGCTCCTCTCCAGGGACTCAATTACTTTTCTCCTGATAATCTTCTCCACAATCTCCTGATAATCTTCTCCACAATTTTAATGCTACCTGTCGGTTCCCATTTTTAAATATCGTGACTATGGTCACTATTTTCTATACCTGAGGCTCTGTTTCAGTTGATTTGCTGAAGATCACTGCTAGTGGTTCACACAGTTCTTCTGCTCCGGGTCTCTAGCTCACTCAGTAGTTTCTTCTCCACCTGTTGTGTGTGTTGTGCCCGATACTCATTGGTTTATTCTCCCTCTTTGACTCTCTGGCAACTTTTTTTTTACTTCACGGAGAATACCTCCCTAAATCTTTTGTCCACCTCCTCACATACTTCCTGGTCAATTCCTCCTTCAGCCTTATTTTCTAGTTCTTCGCATCTGTCTTTTTTTCCAACTCAGCTATGTAGCAACTTTGGCTCATATTTTTTTTCGAACTTCTGAAGGCATTGCTTACATAATTATGATTGATAATTTAGTTTGCAGATTTCAGTTCGTCTAAGTAAGGATTTCTTTCCTTTATCCTCCAAAAAAATTATCTCTGGCAGAGAAATGAGTAGAATGTAAACACACTCGGTCTCCTGCAGCTCGTAAACACTGTATGCACTAAGAAATAAGGCCGAAATAACATTATGCGACATCCAAGAATATTTTCTCATTGCTACTTTTACTGGTAACAAAAGTGGAATTAAGTTTCCGAGGAGTTTTTTTTAAGTGAGCTGAATAATTTAAAGAGTAATACAGACAATAAAACAATAAAATTAAAAATGTGGTTATCTTGAACTGTAACCTACGTTAACCTTCGTTCAAATTCTTTAAGCAGGAAGCAATTTTCCTTCAGTGAATGGGTTTCCCAAAGACAGGCAAAATTAACATTCAATTAGGGTCTTTAATTTCTAGTAAAGGCAATGTGTCTCTTTACATTTCCTTGAGGCTATCTTCTTTGTTTTCCGCATGACTAGGTGCTTTCTCGCCTCTACATCAAATCAAGTCAAAGTACTTTATTATTGTCTAACTTTGCAAATATAAAAAGTGTAAACCTGCAAAACAGAATATTTATTAGTTTTGATGTAGATAGTTTATTCACTTGAGTTCCTGGTGGTAGAAAGTATAATGGTACTGACAAAACGGGAATAAGGGATAAAGAGTGCACCTTTTAGGACATCTTTTATTGGATACGTTTTCTGTTTTGGGAGATTGGTCATTCTAGATGATATAGAAGAAGTGCAAGTCACACGTGAGAGGTAGGTGTAGAGTGGAAGCTAAGAAGAAACCTCCATCAGAATCATGTATACTAAAGTTTAAGAATCATAGTAGTTATTAGCCCTTAATTCTATGATGATTCCAAGTAGGAATTAAGAATCCTTCCATGTTACGGCACCTATTCTTCTTCGGGCTCTTTGTAGACTTACATTCCCCACTGCATAGTCTGCATTTTCTTGTTCTTTTGTATAATTTTGAGTGACCAAGGTCCCAGGACAGAAACGTATCCAATAAAAGATATCCTGACATGTATGAACTTGTCCCTTAGTTCACATTGTCGGTACCATTACACTTTGCCATCACTTGTTAGACACTGCTTCACACAAAAGACATCAGATGCAGAGAACATCTTTCTCTTCTACTGAAAACACGAAGTCTTAGCAACCGGCACAGCATTTTAGAAGACTGCTTCGCTGAGGCTGTTACCCCATGATCCCTGCCACAATAAATGACATCATCTAAACAACCCTTCTAGCCTGCTGTCTGTGTCTTCCTCCAAGAAAGCGCAGATCAGTTGCGACTCTCTCAAAGAGATATCCACACGCATCGTCACTTTCTGCTCTGTTCTTGTTTCTCCTGGTAGCGGCAAATCACTACCGCTAATCTACAACAAAGACTGAAGTTCACACGCAAACTACATCTTCTGTGCACTGGTAGCAAA
>WNWK01016250.1:0-40000 GCA_009830355.1 Cherax destructor | reverse complement strand
CATCCTTCATAGACCCATCCGCCGACATTCCACTCCCAAATATCTGAATACATTCACCTCCTCCATACTCTCTCCTCCAATCTGATATCCAATCTTTCGTCACCTATTCTTTTTGTTATCCTCATCACCTTACTCTTTCCTATATTCACTTTCAATTTTCTTCTTTTTACACACCCTACCAAATTCATCCACCAACCTCTGCAGCTTCTCTTCAGAATCTCCCAAAAGCACAGTGTCATCAGCAAAAAGCAACTGTGACAACTCCCACTTTGTATTTGCTTCTTTATCTTTTAGCCCAACACCTCTTGCCAAGACCCTCGCATTCACTTCTCTTACAACCCCATCTATAAATATATTGAACAACCACGGTGACATCACACATCCTTGTCTAAGGCCCACTTTTACTGGGAAATAGTCCCCTTCCCTCCTACACACTCTAACCTGAGCCTCACTATCCTCATAAAAACTCTTCACTGCTTTCAGTAACCTTCCTCCTATTCCATACACCTGCAACATCTGCCACATTGCCCCCTATCTACCCTATCATACGCCTTTTCCAAATCCATAAATGCCACAAAAACATCTTTACCCTTATCCAAATACTGTTCACCTATATGTTTCACTGTAAACACTTGGTCTACACACCCCTACCTTTCCTAAAGCCCCTTGTTCATCTGCTATCCTGCTTTCTGTTTTACTCTTAATTCTTTCAATAATAACTCTACCATACACTTTACCTGGTACACTCAACAGACTTATTCCCCTATAATTTTTGCACTCTCTTTTGTCCCCTTTGCCTTTATACAAAGGAACAATACACGCTCTCTGCCAATCCCTAGGTACCTTACCCTCTTCCATACATTTATTAAATAATAGCACCAACCACTCCAAAATTATATCCCCACCTGCTTTTAACATTTCTATCTTTATCCCATCAATCCCAGCTGCCTTACTCCCTTTCATTCTACCCACTGCCTCACGAACTTCCCTACACCCACAACTGGCTCTTCCACACTCCTACAAGATGTTATTCCTCCTTGCCCTACACACGAAATCACAGCTTCCCTGTCTTCATCAACATTTAACAAATCCTCAAAATATTCTCTCCATCTTCCCGATACCTCTAACTCTCCATTTAATAACTCTCCTCTCCAATTTTTAACTGTCAAATCCATTTGTTCTCTAGGCTTCCTCAACTTATTAATCTCATTCCAAAACTTTTTCTTATTTTCAACAAAATTTGCTGATAACATCTCACCCACTCTCTCATCTGCTCTTTTTACATTGCTTCACCACTCTTTTAACCTCTCTTTTTCTCTCCATATACTCTTCCCTCCTTGCATCACTTCTACTTTGTAAAAACCTCTCATATGCTAACTTTTTCTCCCTTACTACTCTCTTTACATCATCATTCCACCAATCGCTCCTCTTCCCTCCCGCACCCACTCGCCTGTAACCACAAACTTCTGCTGAACACTCTAACACTACATTTTTAAATCTACCCCATACATTTTCGACCCCATTGCCTACACTCTCACTAGCCCATCTATCCTCCAATAGTTGTTTATATCTTACCCTAACTGCCTCCTCTTTTAGTTTATAAACCTTCACCTCTCTTTTACTTACTGATTCTATTTTCCTTGTATCCCATCTACCTTTTACTCCCACTGTAGCTATAACTAAAAAGTGATCTGATATATCTGTGGCCCCTCTATAAACATGTACATCCTGAAGTCTACTCAACAGTCTTTTATCTACCAATACATAGTCCAACAAACTACTGTCATTACGCCCTACATCATATCTTGTATACTTATTTATCCTCTTTTTCTTAAAATATGTATTACCTATAACTAAACCCCTTTCTATACAAAGTTCAATCAAAGGGCTCCCATTATCATTTACACCTGGCACCCCAAACTTACCTACTACACCCTCTCTGCATGTTTCTCCCACTTTAGCATTTAGGTCCCCTACCACAATTACTCTCTCATTTGGTTCAAAAGTTCCTATACATTCGCTTAACATCTCCCAAAATCTCTCTTTTCTCTACACTCCTCTCTTCTCCAGGTGCATACACGCTTATTATGACCCACTTTTCGCATCCGACCCTTATTTTAATCCACATAATCCTTGAATTTACACATTTATATTCCCTCTTTTCCTTCCATAACTGATCCTTCAACATTATTGCTACCCCTTCCTTAGCTCTAACTCTCTCAGATACTCCTGACTTAATCCCATTTATTTCTCCCCACTGAAACTCGCCTACCCCCTTCAGCTTTGTTTCGCTTAGGGCCAGGACATCCAACTTCTTTTCATTCATAACATCGGCAATCATCTGTTTCTTATCATCCGCACTACATCCACGCACATTCAGACAACCCAGTTTTATAAAGTTTTTCTTCTTCTCGTTTTTAGTAGATTTGTACAGGAGAAGGGGTTACTAGCCCATTGCTCCCGGCATCTTAGTCGCCTCATACGACACGCATGGCTTACGGAGGAAAGATTCTTTCCACTTCCCATAGACAATAGAGAAAATAAAAAGAACAAGAGCTATTAAGAAAAAGAAGAAAAACCTAGATGTGTGTATGTATATATATGCATGTGTATGCCAGTGTAGTGTGACCTAAAGTGTAAGTAGAAGTAGCTAGATATACCTGTTATCCAGCGTGTTTATGAGACAGAAAAAAGACACCAGCAATCGTACCATCATGTAAAACAGTTTCAGGTTTCTGTTTCACAGTCACCTGGCAGGACGGTAGTACCTCCCTGGGTGGTTGCTGTCTACCAACCATTATTTCTTATGGGGAAAATTGATTCGTTTAACGATTGTTTCGCTTTAAAATATGCCCTCTCTGACGGATTAATATCGTAAGTCGGGGTACCACTGTATATATATATACATATATATATAATAAATGTATTCTGTCTATTAATAAAGCATTTATATGTATGTACGTGTATATATATATATACATATATATATATATATATACATATATATATATATATATATATACAAAAAATATATAATATATATAATATATATATATATATATATATATATATATATATATATATATATATATATATATATATATATATATATATATATATATATATATATATATATATATATATATATATATATATATATATATATATATACAGTGGTCCCTCGGTTTTCGCGAAAATTCGTTCCAGAATGCTGCTCAAGTGCCATTACCGAACGAATTTACTTCCTTAAGAAATAATGTCACGTAGGTTAGTCTATTTCAGACCCCCAAAAATACACTTGCAACAGCACTTACGAAAATACACTTACATAAATGTTCGAGTTTGGAGATGCACGAAAACCGAGGGACCACTGTATATATATATATATATATATATACAGTGGTACCCGACTTACGATATTAATCCGTCAGAGAGGGCATATTTTAAGGCGAAACAATCGTTAAACGAATCAATTTTCCCCATAAGAAATAATGGAAATAAATTTAATCCGTCCAAGACTTCCAAAAGTAGTTAAATAAAATATTTTTAGAACTTTTTGACATTAAATAATACAAAATTTAATAAAGAATACCTAAATACACATGCAAATATTGAACAATAACATGTCACTTACATTTATTGAAGAGTTGTTGATGTGTGGAGGACGGGAGGAGGGAGAAGGTGGAGTAGTATGCTAGTGTTTGAAGGGAATCCTTCCATTAACACTGCAGGTGGCAAGTTCTTTTCTGGGGTTACTGGCCTTTTCTTTGAATGCTACACTCCCTGCATGAATGCTACACTCCCTGCATGAATGCTACACTCCCTGCATGGAATGCTACACTCCTGCATGAATGCTACACTCCCTGCATGAATGCTACACTCCCTGCATGCCTACTACACTCCCTGCATCCTTGCTACACTCCCTGCATCCTTGCTACACCCCCTGCATCCTTGCTACACTCCCTGCATCTTTGCTACACTCCTGCATGAATGCTACACTCCCTGCATGCCTACTACACTCCCTGCATCCTTGCTACACTCCCTGCATCCTTGCTACACTCCCTGCATCCTTGCTACACTCCCTGCATCTTTGCTTCACTCCCTGCATGAATGCTACACTCCCTGCATGCCTACTACACTCCCTGCATCCTTGCTACACTCCCTGCATCCTTGCTACACTCCCTGCATCTTTGCTACACTCCCTGCATGAATGCTACACTCCCTGCATGCCTACTACACTCCCTGCATCCTTGCTACACTCCCTGCATTGTAATTATTTACATTCATATATAATATATTATACATCATATATACATATATATATATATATATATATATATAATACATATATATATATATATATATACATATATATATATATACATATATATATATATATATATATATACATATATATATATATACATATATATTATATATATAACATATATATATATATATATAAATATATATATATAATATATATATATATATATATATATATACACACACACACATACACATTTACTTACCTTTATTGAAGAGTTGTAGGCATCTGGAAGATAGGGATGATGACAGGGGCAGGGTGTTAGTGGTTGGAAGGGGAATCCCCCTCCAAAAGAACTTCAGGTAACAAGTCCCTCTCTGGGGTTACTTCCCTTCTTTTTCTTTTAATGCATGAATGCTACACTCCCTGCATGCCTTCTACATTCCCTGCATGAATGCTACACTCCCTGCATGCCTGTTACACTCCCTGCATGCCTGCTACACTCCCTGCATGAATGCTACACTCCCTGCATGAATGCTACACTCCCTGCATGAATGCTATACTCCCTGCATGAATGCTACACTCCCTGCATGAATGCTACACTCCCTGCATGAATGCTACACTCCCTGCATGAATGCTACACTCATGCATGAATGATACACTCCCTGCATGAATGCTACACTCCCTGCATGAATGCTACACTCCCTGCATGAATGCTACACTCCCTGCATGCCTGCTACACTCCCTGCATGAATGCTACACTCCCTGCATGAATGCTACACTCCCTGCATGCCTGCTACACTCCCTGCATGCCTGCTACACTCCCTGCATGAATGCTACACTCCCTGCATGCCTGCTACCACTGGGGTGCCACTAGGAAGCTTCTTTGGACACATGGTGACTTATTTCACAGTGACAATCACTAAACCACCAAAAAAGACACCAAATGTATTGTGAATGTTTGAAAGAGCGTGCTGGGTAATGTTCTCTCAATGGTAAACAACGCTTCACTGGCGGGCGTCCTGCACAGGCGCGGAGCAGGTGGACAGGTCTAATACGTTACGAAACAAGAGCCAGTTTACGATACACGAAATAAAAAAAAGCTTACGAAACACGATTTTTATGAAATATGAGCCTTATGAAACTCGGGGGTCCACTGTATTTAGCAGTTGCAAGCACTAAAAACAATGGAATAATGACAAAATGTATGGTATGAATGCGTGGGTGGCGGGGTGGCGCTCACTCGCTGGTAAACAATGGTATACTGACTGTGGATAGCGCATTGTGCCGTTCCAGGGCACGTGTACACGTCCAAGACGAATAGCGTATTCCTCGCGGATCATCGTAAACTGAGCCAATATTTTTATGGAAAAATGTATCGCTAACCGAATTTAGCGTAATCCAACGCCATCGTAATCCGGGGGTCCACTGTATGTGCCACATCCTTTCAATTTTAATGTCAGTGGAAGCGGCATCTTTCCAGAATGTCCAATCATGAATGAGTCTACAGAGTTAGACTATTTCCAATTATACGTTGATGCGCCCATCATGAACCTGATCATCACCCAGACGAGCAATTACTACCACTATAAAATGGACAACATGGAAGCTGCAGATCTGTCATGGCTGTGCAGGTGGAAAGATACAGCTGTCACTGAAATGTATTTATTCCTTGGACTGTCATGCTTATGCCTCATATGTATAACCACAATATGGCACAGTACTGGTCCACAGACTACTTCCTCAGTACTCCAGTCTTCAGTGACCTCCTTCCCTGGAACAGATTCATGCTGTTGCTACGAATGCTGCACTTCTCAGACAGAATTAGGCCCAACAAAAATTATCTACTATACAAAATTTGGGAAGTGTTTATGTATCTGAAGCAAAAATTCAGTGCCTACTTTTATCTCTTTAAGAACATTGTTGTCAACGAATCTTTGATTCTGTTCAAGGGACAACTGTCATTCAAACAATATATATCGAGCAAACGTAATCGCTCTGGTATAAAACTTTTTGTTATGTGTGACTGTGACACTGGTGTTGTGTTGGATGTCACCGTCTACACCGGGAGAAATACACTCGACGATATCAGACAGATGTTGGGCATTTCCGGTGATGTTGTTCGTAAGATGATGGGACCATACCTTGACAAGGGTCATACACTGTTCACAGACAACTGGTATACAAGCCCTATGCTCACTGATTTCTTCTGTGTGAACAATACTGATATGTGTGGAACAGTGAGAAGAAATAGAAAACATATGCCAAGGTTCACTGTAGGCAGTGGTGAAGGTGCAGAGCAAGCATTTCATACCAATGACATCATGGCACTGACATGGTGTGACAAACAGTTACTGTCAACCATCCACAGAAATGAGATGGTATAAACAGACAAAGTAAATTGGGACACCAATGAACCCACTGTAAAGCCAGCTGCTGTCGTCAACTATACAAACAATATGCAACAAGTCGACAAGTGTGACATGCAAATAGGGTTCAGTGATTGAGTACGTAAAAGTAGCAAGTGGTACATGAAAGTGTTTTTCTACCTTGTAGACATTGCAATGCTCAATGCTTTCAATATGTACGAAATAAAGACTAGGAAATGACTTCACTATGCAGAATTCACCCCTAATGTCATAAAGCAGATAGTATGAAAGTATAATATCACACCTGTACCTGCTGCTCAACAGTGACCTGTCCCCCAACCACACCTAGAGGGGTAAGTGCCAGAGCAAATCCTCACTAACTGTCACTTCCTGACACAGCTACCGTCTATCCCGAAAAAGAAGTATTCTCAGAAAAAGTGTGTTGTGTGTGCTCACACCACAAGGCGACCCCAACAGCGGAAGGACACACGATTCATGTGTCAGCAACATGGGGTGGCACTCTGTATGAATCCATGCTTCATGGAGTATCATACAATCCTGGACTTCTAAAAACATAACTGGGACCTGTAAATACCTTGTATATATTTGTAGACAACAATAATATCTTTATTTTCTACAAGTATATGTATAAGGTATACAGGCCTAGCTAACATCAATGACATACATATACTACTATATAAAAAGCCCTATGTTATGCAGAGCATTTTGGGCAAATTAGGTCAATTTTTGTCCCAGGATGCAACCCACACTAGTCAACTAACACCCAGGTACCCATTTAACTCCTGGATGAACATGGACAACAGATGTCAGGAAACACGCCCAATGTTTCCACCCTTGCTAGGAATCAAACAATAGTACATGGCTGAGCCAGATGTACAAATTCATCTATCAGTTTGCACATGGCTGTTTGTGACAGTATGATTACTAATTCTGTACTTAATTTTTGTGTCTGAACAACAATTGGCTAAGAAATAAAAAAAAATGCAATAAAACATAATTGTCATATGGGTTCTAGGAGATATGGTGGTAGTAGAGAAACTCTATCGTAGGGTGGTAACGATATATTGAGTAAGTGAGGAAGGGTGCCCAGCCACCTGCTATGCCTACAGTCGTCCAAGAAGTGAGAGGGGACGCTTGAGGGAAGAGTCCCACATGCGAGACGCGTGACGTCACAGGTTCAAAAGGGATCCTAACTGTAACGTAGCTGGTACAACAATATATAATACACAAGTACAGTGGACCCCCAGTTTACGATAGTCTCCAAACTCACCCTTTTATGTAAGTTTATTTTTGTAAGTGCTTTTGTAAGTGTATTTTGGGGGGTCTAAAAAGACTAATCTAATTTACATTATTCCTTATGGGAACAAATTCGTTCAGTAATGGCACTTGAACAGCATTCTGAAATGAAATAATGATGTAATCCGGGGGTCCACTGTACAGTACAATTAGTACATATATGTACTACACAAGTATAGAACATATGGTATATGACATAATTATCATACCATAAAAACTAAGAAAATTAAAAAAAAAATGGAAAAAAAAACAATGTATTTGCAACATTTCTGCAAGCAGCAATGCTCCATGCTGCCATCACGTGAGCGTCCAGCGCCAACTTCGTGGCCTTATATCTCAGTAAATACCAACTCAAATATTTTTTTTTTTGTCTTATGACACTTAGAAAATTGACCTCTTTATTTAAAAAAAAAAAAAAAAATTCAAAATATTCAGAGCGCTAGTGGCAAAAACATAGATCAACATGTGGACAGTTAAGAGGTTAAAACCCTCGCTCATCTTTCATGGAGGGTCAGAGTGTTAAACTCCCTATCGACTGCATTCAGTTCTAATTTTATCGAAACTAGATATATTCTGCGGCCTCTCCCACAACTAGATATATTCTGCAGTCTCTACAGAAACCAGATATATTATGCAGCCTCTCCCGAAACCAGATATATTCTGCACCCTCTCCTGCAACTCTTTCTAAACTTGATTTCATCCATCAACAGGGATTATGTTTATGTCTGGGTGCTTTTTGCTTCTTACCTGTCAAGAGCCTATATGCAGAGGCAAATGTTCCATCCTTGAACAATCACCGTGATACCTATTACTTCCGTTATTTTGTCTGCTCTCGTGACCTTCACGATCCTTCTACATACATACAGGATAATAACGGACGTTAGTAGAGGTCCAGTATTTGTTCACCACCCCTGTTTACTCTGTCCCTTTTCTCTTTGTCTTCACTTGCTCTTGTCTTATCTTCAGTTGCCCCCTTTATATATTCATCTAGCATCTAACTTTTTCTCTTCCCCCTTGGGAGGGTCCGACAGTTCGTGTCTGTTCTTCCCTACTGCCGTGCGTGAAAGCCCAAATACCTACAGTTGCTTCTCGCTACATTTTTCTTAACCACTTCTGGTCTCATTCTCATGCTGTTGCAGTTTGCATTGATGGTTGTAAATCCTCTGACGGTGTTGGGTTTGCAGCAATGTTCCCAGTGTTATGTGACGTCATTTATTAGACTTGGCTAGCATTTTTACAGCTGAACTGTATGCAATTCTCATTGCGATTATCCATATTGCATCCATGCCTACCTCAACATCTGTGGAAGTCTCAGACTCCTTTAGTACTAGCTTTGCAAGCAATGAAAAAATTTAATTCGCCTCATTCTTTGATTGCGCCGTATTTCTAGCAAAACAATGAAATTGTTTTCTGCTGGGCAGACAGACTCTGCTGCGGGGTCAGTGGTACATGACCTTCCAGTTTCCTATAGAGGTATTTCATTCTCAGACTATTTTGCTGTAATCTTTAGCCACATTCGCAGCTGTTGGCAATATCGTTCGCCTGAGCTGATTCATGACAAATTACATTCTATCAAGCCGAGTTTAGGATCCTGGCCTCCTCCTTATCATCGATGCCATGGCTGGGAAACTACTCTTGCCCGTCTTCACATCGGGCATACTCATCTCACTCATGGGTATTTCATGGTGAGGCACCCAGTTCCACTCTGTGTGAACTGTCAAGTTCCAATTTCAGTTTGCCATATTCTATTGGACTGTCCTGTCTATCAGCAAGCACGCAGAATTTATCTCTGACACTGTCACCGCTCTAACACTTACTTTATCTTCCCTCCTTGCTGTTGGACCCACCTTTTACACAGACTTTGATAGCAACAGATTTATTGCACAACCTTTGATTATATGTACTTCCTTAAGCACTCCTCACTGCATTCCTCTGTTATACTCCCTACCCTGCAGTGCTGTATGACCCTGGTGGGTTTAGCGCTTGGTTTTGATTATAATAATAATGGACTGCTTGTCTCTTTCCTTTGGCTGATCTAACTGTATATCCCAATCCAATAGCTCTTACTAGTGCAATATGTAAATTATCTAACTTTAATAAACACTTCATATGGTACTTGGAAACCTGAAACTGCCTGTTCCCACAGTGACCCATATAATTGTCAAGAAGTGTACAGGTCATTGTAGATGATACAGGGTAGGGCTTATGTTACCATCCTGTCATGGCTGGCCACCTTGAAGCCAAATCCTACCCAGCATAACCATAATGAAGAATATAATCTTCCCAAAAACACATACATAATTGCCATCAGAGTGGACTGTAACAAATGCTGGAAATTCTGGTTCACTATACACAATGCTCGAGTATCAGCTATACTTTTAATTGTACCCATAATTTTAGGAGTGATAACACTTGCATGATATGATACAATTACAAACTAACTCTTAATAATAAAAACTTCTGAACAACCATCTTCAGGAAAATTTATCTGAAGTGTTACATTCTCTTCACTGCCATTGTCAGAAATAGTTGGAATACTGATGAAAGTTGGCTGCTCTAATTCTCCATCTATAGTCACCAGAGTATAAATGGTACATTCACCTGCTTCTGTTTGTTGATTTGTTTCCAATACTGAGCAATTACCTAAGTTTACAGATTCATTTATTCTGTTTTCACCCACCACTGTACATACTTCAGCAAGACTATCTGTTTGATTCATATTTTGAAGATGGGATGCTTTCTCTAAAAGTGCATTGTCCCCAAAGTTAGCTTCCACTATTTGTGGTGGTTGTACATTGTCACTTGGTTGATCTGAAAACTGAACTTCAAACTGTGTATCACTGATGCTATTATTAGATGCTGCTCCATTCAGAGTTATAATTTCATTGTTTACTTCTGTAACTAAATGCGTAAGTGGAAGAACATTATTTGTGATATTTGAATTAAGCCCTGCAACTGGAACTAAATTATCAACAGAAGTATCTGATATTAGGGTTATGCTCGATAAGTCATTTAAAACATTAGGAACAAGATTACCCACTGATTCATTATTTTCCTTGCTTTTGTATTCATGAGTATTATAAGTTGTGCACTCGCCTTTCCTAAAGACACTATACTCAGTATTGACACTTTCTGCAAGTAGTTCTAGTTTTATCTGATTGCAGTGATGGGACTTTATTTCTTGTTTGCTTGTAAAGACTTCATCTGTAAATGAGAAATTTTAATATTTATTTTACTATGAGCAATGATAATGTAAAGTCAATAAATAAGTACAGCCTCTCCTCACTTAACGACGGAGTTCTGTTCCTAAGACCTCATCGGTAAACGAATTCGTCGCTAAACAAAAAGCATACTATAATGGCAGTGGGTTTGTGTCAACCATCTTTGATATTGTTTTAATGTCACCTTTGCACCATTCATAACATTCTTAGTATATTTTTAAATGTTTATACAGTAGTGTACTGTATATTGGAATAAACAGAATAGAGGAAATCAGCTCTAATATGCATTATTTAGGTATGCATATTGGTCAGAGAGCCCGTCGTAAGTCCGAGGTGTCGGTAAACGAGTACGTCGCTAAGTGGGGAGAGGCTGTACAGGTCTTCCTCTCTTTATGCTAATTTACACGTGAGTTATGGTCATCGTGTGTGATCGGCATGGTTTGTAAAGCGAAATGAAGATTCTTGTGTGTAATTTCTGTTTATGGCCTGACTGAGTTTAGTACAGATGACAAGACTGGAATACATCTACAGCATTATACGAGGTACACCTGTACTGTTAATTTAAAATGCAGAACTGGTTTTCAATAAGCAGTCACTTACAGGCATGCTACCATGTGTTTTAATACACATTTTGGCATTTCCTAATTAATATTGGGGAAGTTAGTTACCATTTTGTCCTAGGCACATGTCAATTTAGACACTAGGCCTGTTGTATATATGTGTGTGTGTATGTGTATGTAAGGAAACACTTCGAAATGTTTCTGCCCCACCGGGAATTGAACCCGGCCCCTCCGTGCGTGAAGCAAGAGCTTTACCCACTAGGCTACTGGGGGCCCATAGGGGTCAAACAGTTTCTGGGGAATAGGTGGTAATCAAGTACAGTGGACCCCCGGTTAACGGCCATAATTCGTTCCAGAATGCTGTTCAAGTGCCGTTACCGAATGAATTTATTAACATAAGGAATAATGTAAATTAGATTAGTCCTTTTGGACCCCCAAACATACACTTACAAAAGCACTTACAAAAATACACTTACATAATTGTTAGTGTTTGGAGCAGGCTGTTAACCGGGGATCCACTGTATTATTCAAGGGGGAGAACAGTTCAAATTCTTTAGAACAAGAGCTCATCATCTCATCAAAGTGTCTCCTTGAAGAGGGCACTTCATAACAATATTTTAAATAATGATATGCCATATCCCACACCAGTATATTGGTGAAGTCACATGCCTAGATGAGTACTGTCCAGACCATATGGGTTTTGTGTTTCCCCCTGTGATTAAATAAATCTCTAAATCCTGAAATTCGTGGTCTTCTTCATGTATGTGTTCCTGATTAACTTACATAAGGTTGTTTTGGATGTTACATCTGTTCTTAGTTTAACTGCACTGATCAAGATTTTTCTGGCTCATAGGGAGAAGAACATAAGCCAATCCTAACTTAGGATGCAATGTTTTGCCTAAAGGTTGTAATAAATCCTCTACTACTTGCAGCTACCCCAATGTGTATCTAAAATTTTGATTTTCTAAGATCTCCCATGTCACAGGCTGAGTTTCCTGTCTGTGTACTGAATTAGTTTTTTTTTTTTTTTTTTAAGATTTTCTTTCAGCTACTTCCTCCATGATATTGGGTACTGGTTGTGGTTCACAGAACTCGACTACAGGATGTGGCGTTTTTATGTGATGTAAAATAAATACTATTCTATTAATTATTCCATGAACCACGGTATTTGCCAGCTCCACAAGGTCCTTGTCAGTTTATGCCGACTGGAGCTTGTGGCCCCTGCAATTAGTGATGCAGGCATTTAGAAAATAGATGACTAACTGGGCAAAAAGTGGTAATGAATCTTTTCAATAGAGAAAGAGGTCTGCTGATAGGTTCCTATTCCTGTAGAAGATTCATAAAACCTGACAACAGAATTATTGAATTGTATCTAATTACTATACAGTGGACCCCCGGTGTTCGTCCTGCTCAAAACACTCCATTTTATGTAAGTATATTTTTTTAAATGCTTTTATAAGTGTAGTTTTGGGGGTCTAAAAGGACTAGTCTACTTTACATTATTTCATAAGGGAATAAATTCGGTTGGTAATGGCACTTGAACAGCATTCTATTACGAAAAATGGACGAACACCGGGGGTCCACTGTATAGTATAAAAAATTAATTATTTAAATTTTGGAAACCAGATTTTTTAACTCGGGTAAGCTCATTTATATTTAGCTTAAAGAGATTAGGGGGGAAGGGGTGGTCTTCAGCCCCTCCTCAGTATGGCCACTGGATTTACTCCTGGTATTCCATGTTCAAATTTAGGCCCGAAAATGGTCTTTGCTTGTGAAGGTGCATTGATAACAGATTTCCTACAAAACAAATGTCATGTCCATAGTCCTTACTATTATCTGTAAATATTTTACATTAATTTTAAATTTAAAGTTACTAAAACTACTTATGTATAAAATTATGTTAATTAGCTTACCACATTTATAACATTTAAATGTTCTAGCAGTTGAATGCTGTTGCATGTGAACATTCAGGGTGCCTTTTAAAGCAAAACCTTTGCCACAATGCTTACATACATGTGGCTTCTCACCAGTGTGTGTCATCATATGCCGCTTCAAACTTTGTGTGTACCTGGAAGACAGATAAAGTTATTATTCAAAGAATAATAAACAAGTTCACTGTAAATTTAATAAGTTTTGTTTAACACTGGCTGCTTCCCACCGATGTAGGATGAACCCCCCCCCCCAAAAAAAAAAAGAGCAAAGACTTCCATTGTCATTCACTCAATCACAGTCTTGCCAGAAGTGTGCTGATATCACAGTTCAGAAGTTCAGACAGCCTTCTGAACTGCAACATCCCCAACCCTCCTTCAGACTGCAGGGACATGTACTTCCCACCTCAAGGACTCTAGTCTGGTTAACTGGTTTCACATGAATCCTTTCTGAGTCCTTTCATAAATGATACCTTACTCACACTCCAACAGCACTTCAAATCATAAAAATACTTGCCTCCACTCATTCCTGTCAAATGAACTCTCACAAACCTGCTGGATGTCCAAGCCCCTAGCACTCCCTCCAACCCTTCCAATATTTCCTTGCTTTTACATTAGACAGAAATCAAATTTACAAGCAATACAGATTTACTTGATTAACATACAGTGCCTCCTAATACTATTTAAAATTCTACATACAGTACATTTCTCTCTCCACCATCAGTCATTCACATTATTATTATAATCAAAACCAAGTGCTAAACCCACCAAGGTCATTCCTTCACAAAAAAAATAAATTCATTCACAGAAAAATAAATTACTAAGTGCATATTAATTAATCTCTCTAATTCTAAATTGATTAGAAAATTTCATATTTTTACCTAAAGCTCTTGTTGCACGTGAAGCAAGAGAATGGTCTCAGGTCCCAGTGAATTAGGTAGTGGCGTTTTAGAGTACTCAGTGTTGGGAAACTTTGAGAACATTCCTGGCATTGGTAAGGAGGCTTTGTAGCTGAAAAATGTAAATTTAATTTTATTAACAAAGTTAAAATTAAGCATAAACTCATTACATATTCATTAATAGGGTGCAATAAACATGCATGACCATAACACTAGACACAGATCACTCCTCGATGTTCCCCGTGTCCATCTAACACT
This sequence comes from Cherax destructor, assembly GCA_009830355.1. NCBI lineage: Eukaryota > Metazoa > Arthropoda > Malacostraca > Decapoda > Parastacidae > Cherax > Cherax destructor. The sequence continues at coordinate 25,181 of WNWK01016250.1, read as the reverse complement.
ATGTAAAAACTCAATGCATATAAAAGGCATGAAAATTTGGAATTCATTACCTGTTATTGCCAAAGAAACCCTGCCTGTACCCCAATTCAAAACGATGCTAAAAAAACACCTTCTCACCCAAACCTAAATGCTCAATATCAAACATTCTCAACAAAGTAGAATAATCACTTAAATGTAAAAACCTGATTAATCACTTAAATGTAAAAACCTGTTATGAATAATACATACTAAGCTAACTGTTTCTATAACATTTACATTATAATGACCACGTAAACTGTAACTGCAATGCAATTAATTGTTTTAAATTGTTATCTCACTCAATTAGTTGCATTGCTACAATTAATAAATTATGTTCAACTTATATTCAAACTTTATAACTTAGATACACAATTATACTTATTTTATAAATTATCAACCATAATTTTTTTACCACGTAGTCTATTAAATAGTCCTAAGAATGCCCGCAATGCACAGCATATTAGGGGCTTTTGGCATGTACATCTCATTAATACAGTGGTACCCCGACTTACGATATTTTTTCATTCCAGAATGCTGTTCAAGTGCCATTACCAAACAAATTTATCTCCATAAGAAATGATGTAAAATAGACTAGTCCTTTTAGACCCCCAAAAGTACACTTACATCTGTACATCTCATTTATACCTATGTATCATGTCTACCTATGTATCAGTGTAGTACCATGTCTAAATATTATTATTATTATTAATATTATGCAGGGGTCATACAGGGCCTTGGGAACGTGATGCAATCTGGTTTATTCAAGAAAGGCAGGGGTAGCTTTAATTCCTTGGATTCATAGCTCTTTGACAGGATCACAGCACTCCCCTCGAAGGATGATGATTCCATTTTTTTCTCTTGTAGCATGCCAGCAATCTCCCACTGTGGTATGGTGACCCAGGAATTTTTTTTTTTAACACGTCGGCCGTTTCCCAATGAGGCAGGGTGACCCAAAAAGAAACAAAACCCCAAAAAGAAAGAAAAAAACTTTCGTCATTCAACACTTTCACCATCACTCATACATAATCACTGTCTTTGCAGAGGCGCTCAGATACGACAATTTAGACGTCCCTCCAAACTGCCAATACGTATCCTAAACCCCTCCTTTAGAGTGCAGGCACTGTACTTCCCATTTCCAGGACTCAAGTCCGGCTAACCGGTTTCCCTGAATCCCTTCACAAAATATTACCCTGATCACACTCCAACAGCTCGTCAGGTCCCAAAAACCATTCGTCTCCATTCACTCCTATCTAACATGCTCACACATGCTTGCTGAAAGTCCAAGCCCCTCGCCCACAAAACTACCTTTACCCCTCCTTCCAACCTTTTCGGGGATGACCCCTACCTTGCCTTCCTTCCCCAATAGATTTATAAGCTCTCCAAGTCATTCTACTTTGTTCCATTCTCTCTAAATGACCAAACCACCTCAACAGCCCCTCTTCATCCCTCTGACTAATACTTTTAATAACTTCACACCTCCTAATTTCCACACTATGAATTCTCTGTATAATATTTACACCACACATTGCCCTTAGACAGGACATTTCCACTGCCTCCAGCCGCCTCCTCGCTGCAGCATTTACAACCCATGCTTCACACCCATATAAAAGTGTTGGTACCACTATACTCTCGTACATTCCCTTCTTTGCTTCCATGGATAATGTTCTTTGTCTTCACAGATACCTCAATGCACCACTCACCTTTTTTCCTTCATCAATTCTATGGTTTAACTCATCCTTCATAAACCCATCCGCTGACAAGTCAACTCCCAAATCTGAAAACATTCATTTCTTCCATACTCCCTCCCTCTAATGTGATATCCATTTTTTCTTTATCTAAATTGTTTGATACCCTCATCACCTTACTCTTAGCTATATTCACTTTTAACTTTCTACCTTTACACACCCTCCCAAACTCGTCCACTAACCTTTGCAACTTTTCTTTAGAATACCACAAAATCACAGTACCATCAGCAAAAAGTAACTGTGTCAACTCCCATTTTGTATATGATTCCCCATAATTTAATCCCACCCCTGTCCCTAATGCCCTAGCATTTACTTCTTTTACAACCCCATCTATAAATATGTTAAACAACCATGGTGACATTACACATCCCAGTCTAAGACCTACTTTTACTGGGAAGTAATCTCCCTCTCTCCTACACACCCTAACCTGAGCCTCACTATCTTCATAAAAACTCTTTAGAGCATTTAGTAACTTACTACCTATTCCATACACTTGCAACATCTGTCACATTGCTCCCCTATCCACTCTATCATATGCCTTTTCTAAATCCATAATATTTATTTATTAACACATCGGCCGATTCCCACCAAGGCAGGGTGGCCCGAAAAAGAAAAACTTTCATCATCATTCACTCCATCACTGTCTTGCCAGAGGGGTGCTTTACACTACAGTTATAAAACTGCAACATTAACACCCCTCCTTCAGAGTGCAGACACTGTACTTCACATCTCCAGGATTCAAGTCCGGCCTGCCGGTTTCCCTGAATCCCTTCATAAATGTTACTTTGCTCACACTCCAACAGCACGTCTAAATATTGTTCACATATATGCTTCAATGTAAACACCTGATCTACACTTCCCCTACCCATTCTAAAGCCTCCTTGCTCATCTGCAATCCTGCTCTCTGTCTTACCTCTAATTCTTTCAATAATAACTCTACCATACACTTTACCTAGTATACTCAGTAAACTTATTCCCCTATAATTTTTACAATCTCTTTTGTCCCCCTTACCTTTATATACAGTGGACCCCCGGTTTTCGTTATTTTTTCATTCCAGAATGCTGTTCAAGTGCCATTACCAAATGAATTTATTCCCATAAGGAATAATGTAAAGTAGACTAGTCCTTTTAGACCCCCAAAAATACACTTACAAAAGCATTTAAAAAAATACACTTACATAAAAGGGCGAGTTTGGAGCAGGACGAACACCGGGGGTCCACTGTAAAGGAATTATACACGCTCTCTGCCAATCCCTAGGTACCTTCCCCTCTTTCATACATTTATTAAACAAAAATACCAACCACTCCAACACTATATCTTTCGCTGCTTTTAACATTTCTGTCATGATCCCATCCGTTCCAGCTGCTTTACCCCCTTTCATTCTATGTAATGCCTCACGCACCTCCCCCACACTCACATCCTACTCTTCTTCACTCCTAAAAGATGCAATACCTCCCTGACCAGTGCATGAAATTACCGCCTCCCTTTCTTCATCGACATTTAAAAGTTCCTCAAAATATTCCTGCCATCTACCCAATACAGTGGACCCCTGAAATCGTTCAATTATGTATGTATAATATTGTAAGTGCTTGTGGAAGTGTATTTTTGGGGTCTAAAATAGACTAACCTACGTGACATTATTCCTTAAGGGAGTAAATTCGTTCGGTAATGGCACTTGAGTAGGCTTCTTGAATGAAGTTTTTACGTTACTCGGGGGTCCACTGTACCTCCAACTCCCCATCTACTAACTCCCCTACTCTGTTTTTAACTGACAAATCCATTCATTTCCTAGGCTATCTTAACTTGTTTATCTCACTCCAAAAATTTTTCTTATTCTCAGTAAAATTTCTTGACAGTGCCTCTCCCACTTTATTTGCTCTCTTTTTGCACTCTCTCACTACTCTTCACCTTTCTTTTACTCTCCATATACTCTGCTCTTCTTATATCACTTCTGCTTTGTAAAAACCTCTCATAAGCTACCTTTTTCTCTTTTATCACACCCTTTACTTCTTCATTCCACCACTCACTCCTCTTTCCTTTTTCTTTAACCCTTAAACTGTCCACACGTAGATATATATGTTCACTCGCGTAGCTGACCGAACGTAGATCTACGTTTTTTTTCAAATGCTTTTAACCTTGCCACGATAAGCCTGAGTTGCCTAGAGATTAGAGAATGGGTCTGTGCACTCAGTGTGTGTAGTATTACAAAATGTGGTAATGACAAACAAAATGCACTCTTCATTTTAAAGAAAACGAACAATTTATTTTTTTCTCAAAATACTCGGTCAGCTACGCAAGTGAACGTATATCTACGTGTGGACAGTTTAAGGGTTAAAATGAAGAGTGCATTTTGTTTGTCATTCCCACATTTTGTAATACTACACACACTGAGTGCACAGACCCATTCTCTAATCTCTAGGCAACTCAGGCTTATCGTGGCAAGGTTAAAAGCATTTGAAAAAAAAACGTAGATCTACGTTCGGTCAGCTACACGAGTGAACGTATATCTACGTGTGGACAGTTTAAGGGTTAAATAACCTTTTAGTTGTTAGGATAGGTTGATTTTCATTTAAAAACAAATTACCTTGTAGGTTACTTGTATGACAAGCAAAAACAGAGAGCCTGAAGATTTGACCCGAGAATAACAGAGAAATATGGTTATTTTTTATTATCAACAACTAAGATAGCAACCTAATTTAAATATGCTAAAATTGACATTAAATAAATTGAATTTACCTAACCTATATGAGAATTTACATACAGGCAGACCCGCTTTACAGTGTTTCACTAATGCAGCGGTTTTCAATTATACCCATTCTTCATTTATTCAGACTTCCTACAATATATTCACCACTCACTATAAGCTAAGGATGAAAATATTTTAAGGTAAGTAATGTGTGTACACTGTATATCCTTTGTTATGCCAAGCTTTAATGCTCATAATATATGATAGTGTAAACATGTTATCAGGCTTTTATAAGCATTTGAAAGTGAAAAAAGGCTGCTTCACTTAGCAGTGATTTTTGCTTTACAGCAGTAACCAGGAACCTAACTTGCTGTATAAGCAGGGCCTTCCTGTACTATATTTCACTGTTTTTCTTGGGAAAGGGGTGGTGAGGGGCTTCCAAATTATTACTGTAGTTGATTCACAAAACTATTTTTTCCCCAAAATGCTGACTTAGGTCAACTGGTTTGTGCAAATTACTATCATTCCTGGTTTTTCTAGTGTAATGTAGTGTATGCATGTGTGGTAAAAAAATACAAGCATAGCTCTGCTTGTAAAGCACAAATAGGTAATTACAAATACAGTGGTCCCTCGACTAGTGGTGATTCCGTATAGCGGTGAAGTCGTGTAACGAGCGCTTTTTTGGTAAATATTTCCCTCATGTAGAGGCCATTCCCTCGGGTAGCGGTCTATACCAGACCTGTCCGCCTGCCCACGCTTGCGCACAGGACGCCAGTCTAGCATTGTTCACCACTGAAAGAACATTACCCAGCGCGCTCTTTCAAACATTCACAATACTTTTGTTGTGTTTATTGGTGGTTCAGTGATTGTCACTGTGAAATAAGTCACCATGGGTCCAAAGAAGCTTCCTAGTGGCACCCCTGTGGTAAAGAGAGTGAGAAACACCATCGAACTAAAGAATGAGATAGTTGAAAAATATGAGAGTGGTATATGTGTGAGTGAGCTTGCCAGGATGTACAAGAAAAACACATCTACTATCACCACTATCCTGGCAAAGAGAAATGAAATCAAGGAAGCTAATGTTGGAAAAGGGGTTGATATGTTAACAAAAAATAGATTGAAAACAGTGGATGAGGTTGAGAAGTTGTTGGGGGTGTGGATCAATGAAAAACAGATAGCGGGTGATAGTAGATGTGTTTTTGTTGTACGTACATCCTGGCAAGCTCACTCACACGTACGCCACTCTCATATTTTTCTACAATCTCCTTCTTCACTTCGATGGTGTTCCTCACTTTCTTTACCACAGGGGTGCCACTAGGAAGCTTCTTTGGACCCATGGTAACTTATTTCACAGTGACAATCACTAAACCAGCAATAAACAGAATAAATTTATTGTGAAATATTTGAAAGAGCGCGCTGTAATGTTCTCTCAATGGTAAACAACGCTAGACTGGCATCCTGTGTGGTGAGGCGCGCAAGCGCGGGCAGGCAGACAGGTCTGGTATGGACCGATAGTCGAGGGAATGACCGATAGACGAGGGAAACATTGACCAAAAAAAGCACTCAAAACTCGAAATCACCAATATTCGGAATCACCGAAACACGAGGGAACACTGTATACAGTGGACCCCCGGAAATCGGCCCAAATCCGTTCTAGGAGCTAGGGCTAAAATTGAACTGGCCGATTTCTGAACCTTTATTTCGCATAAGAAATAATGTAAATACAATTAATCCGTTCCAGACACCCAAAAATATTCACAAAAAATTCATTTTGTAAAGATTAACTATAGTTTTACATACACAAAACAGCATTATTAACACAAAATAATAATAAATACATAAATAATAAATAACATAATAATAAATAACATTTACTTACCTTTATTGAAGAGGCTTGCTGGCATCTGGAAGATAGGGAGGAGGACAAGAGGAGGGAGCACTCATTGTTTGGAAGGGAAATTCCCCTCCATAAGGACTTCAGGTAACAAGTCCCTCTCTGGGGTTACTTCCCTACTTTGTCTTTTAATTCCACTAGGACCAGCTTGAGAGTCACTAGACCCCTGTCTAGAAAAATAACTGTTTCTGGTGCCTCTTTAACATTTTCCTGAAATGGGACAAGGTTCTGTCACTGAAGATGTTGCAGATATGGCTTGTTTCAGCTTGCTCAGGGTGGTGCTTTTCAACAAATGTCTGAACATCATTCCACTTGGAACAGACAAATCTGTCTGTCTGTCATGCTCTCTGTCTGTCAAACTCTCTATATGTCTGTCTGTCAAGCTCTCTATCTGTCTGTCAAGCTCTCTGTCTGTCTGTCTGTCAAGCTCTCTATCTGTCTGTCTGTCAAGCTCTCTCTCTGTCAAGCTCTATGTCTACCTGCCTGTCTGTCAAGCTCTCTGTCTATCTGTCTGTCAAGCTCTCTATCTGTCTGTCTGTCAAGCTCTCTGTCTGTCAAGCTCTCTATCTGTCAAGCTCTTTGTCTATCTGCCTGTCAAGCTTTCTGTCTATCTGTCTGTCCGTCTAGCATCTAGCTCTCCCGTCTCAGAGATCCACTCCTGAACCAACACATCTGGTTCCTGAGCAAGTGTAAATACGTAGTTGCCATTCATAAATAACAAAAAAGGCACAATACCGTGACTGGAACAATACACACACAACCCGCACATAGAAGAGAGAGGAGCTTACGACGACGTTTCGGTCCGACTTGGATATTTACAAAGTCACACTAACACACAGAACAGGTATAAGGGGTATTTATAAGCAGCAGACAGGGAAGGGCACAAGAGAGTGGTGGAATAATAGGGGAAGTAGTAGTGGTAGTGGAAGTAGTAGTAGTGGAGTCAGTCGTATTCTGGGAGAGAGGAGCACTGCAATACAGCTGGCAGCCCACATAGGGTAAGGACAAGAACACAGAGGGGGAAAAAATGTTGAAAATAAAATAAAGAAGGACAAATACAAGGAGAAAGAAGGAGGAGAAGGGGGAAGAGATAGAAGGGGAAGGAATCAGGTTAAGTCACGGATGTTCTGAAGTTTGGAGCATTTAACAATGTAATGGGAGAGGAAAGCATCTACAGAGACAAAGCCAGGGCTAAGATTCATACAGGGAAAGTTGTGTATAAGGGAGGATTCAACCAGACGGCGACTGTGAAAGTTAGACGTAGGGTAGACAGTTTTAGCAGAAGACCAATCAATAGGATGACTGTGATCTCTGACACGACAGAAAAGAGCATTATTGGTGTCGGCAAGCCTAACACTATTTTTGTGCTCCCTAAGTCTGTCAGAAAGAGATCGACCAGTTTCTCCAAAGTACTGAAGAGGACAGGAGGAACAAGAAATAGAGTAGACACCAGGAGAATCTATTGAGAGAGGGGAGGACTGAAACGTCGTCGTAAGCTCCTCTCTTCTATGTGCGGGTTGTGTGTGTATTGCCAGTCATGTTTATACATTATATCTACAAGCACTTTGTCTGGATTTTTTGGGTTATCCTAGGAAATTTACACTATGTATAATTGTATTTGTGTACCTGTGAGACAGAGATAGACAGAGTCAGATAGAGATAGACAGAGACAGACAGACAGGCATAGGTTATAAGACATTCTGAAAGGATATTGCACAAATGTTGCACATGGGTTATTATCAAGGTTTTTGATATTTCCTTATAATAATAATAATAATAATAATAATAATAATAATAATAATAATAATAACTGTAGTGTAAAGCACCCTTCTGGCAAGACAGTGATGGAGTGAATGATGATGAAAGTTTTTCTTTTTCGGGCCACCCTGCCTTGGTAGGAATCATCCGATGTGTTAATAAAAAAAAAAAAATAATAATAATAATAATAATAATAATAATAATAATAATAATAATACTTTATTTAGACATGGTACAATGATACATAGTTGGGTAGACATGATACATAGGTACAGTGGTACCCCGACTTACGATGGTCCCCAAACTCACCCTTTTATGTAAGTTTATTTTTTTAAATGCTTTTGTAAGTGTACTTTTGGGGGTCTAAAAGGACTAGTCTATTTTTCATCATTTCTTATGGAGATAAATTCGTTTGGTAATGGCACTTGAACAGCATTCTGGAATGAAAAAATATCGTAAGTCGGGGTACCACTGTATTAATGAGATGTACATGCCAAAAGCCCCTAATATGCTGTGCATTGCGGGCATTCTTAGGACTATTTAATAGTAGACTATATGGTAAAAAATTATGGTTGATAATTTATAAAATAAGTATAATTGTGTATCTAAGTTATAAAGTTTGAATATAAGTAGAACATATCAATTAATTGTAGCAATGCAACTAATTGAGTGAGATAACAATTTAAAACAATTAATTGCATTGCAGTTACAGTTTACGTGGTCATTATAATGTAAATGTTATAGAAACAGTTAGCTTAGTATGTATTATTCATAACAGGTTTTTACATTTAAGTGATTAATCAGGTTTTTACATTTAAGTGATTATTCTACTTTGTTGGGAATGTTTGATATTGAGCATTTAGGTTTGGGTGAGAAGGTGGTTTTTTAGCATCATTTTGAATTGGGGTACAGGCACGGTTTCTTTGGCAATGACAGGTAATGAATTCCAAATTTTCGTGCCTTTTATATGCATTGAGTTTTTACATAGTGTTAGATGGACACGGGGAACATCGAGGAGTGATCTGTGTCTAGTGTTATGGTCATGTGACCACTTATGGCCATATCCATCTCAGAGCCACTAAACTCGGGGTCAACATCACTTTCCACTTAAAATGGGAGAGTTAATACTACATGACATCAGTGAATCCCATGTGTTTGCCGCGCTGTTTACTCTAGCTGGCGCTCAATTGAACTGGTCCTCCCACAAGGTACTAAGTGGTCCCAGATTTTTTTAATACAGTGCACACCAAGGGCTAAGACCCATTCTATGCTGACCAGGCGTCTCAGGCCAATCGTGCCAAATTTGGAGGAAGGAAAAATAAAACGTAAATATATGTTTGGGGCAGTAGCGGTATTAACGTATATATACGTTTGGACCGTTTACGTGTTAAGACTCTTCTTAAAAACCACATACTCACCCTAAACTAAAAGCTCAATACTCAATACTTAACTTTACCAAAAAATCTCCCAATTACCTAAATCTTAAAACCTCAAAATTAGATGCCCAAAATTCATACATTACTTATACTTCTACATGGTGGTATAAATACCTGCCCAAAACAATACTGCCTTACACCCAATTGTAGCACTTTCATACTGTAAACTACTTTCAACAACGCACAATGTTATAGTATTCCCATAATATACTAATTTAATTATTTACTATTGATATAAACAACCTGCAAAATACTTTCAACTTGTCCCAATGTTATATCCCCAGATTGTTAATTTGAGTAAACTTGCTGTCTGCTATAAATAAAAACAGATGTACAACTTGAAGAAACTATGATAAATTTCTCTAGTATTAAGTAGTCTGTAAGCCATTAAATATAGTCTGCCCATAATGCCATGGCATGACAGTGGCTCTCTTTGCACTGCAACTCATTATTGTAATTACATACATCTCATTGTAAACTTGCAAGGAAATAAAATTTGAATTTGAATTTGATACCAATGGTAGTGTCATCCTGCCAGAATGCCCTATAACCTATGTCCTAAGTAAAGAGAAACAATTCTGGAACATGTGTAATAGTATGTGTTCAGCAGGCTGGCTGGCTGGGTGGCCGGCTGGGTGGCCGGCTGACTGGCCAGCTAGGTGGCTGAGTGACTTTGGCTGTCTCTATCTCCCTCTGTCTGTCTGTATCTATCTAGTAGTAAAGTAAAGTAAATTTTATTTCTTTGCAAGTATACATAGATATTGGTAGTTACAATCATAAAACAGAAATGCAAGGAGAGCCACTGGCATGCCATGGCATTAGGGGCAGCTTAATCTAATGACTTATAGACTATGTACATAATACTAGAGAAATTGATTGAGTTTATTCTAGTTATATACAGTGGTACCTCGACTTACGATATTTTTTCATTCCAGAATGCTGTTCAAGTGCCATTACCAAACGAATTTATCTCCTTAAGAAATGTTGTAAAATAGACTAGTCCTTTTAGACCCCCAAAATTACACTTACAAAAGCATTTAAAAAAATAAACTTACATAAAAGGGTGAGATTGGGGACCATCGTAAGTCGAGGTACCACTGTATTTTATTTCAAATTACAATATGATGATATTATACTGTTAAAATGACAATATGATGATATTAAATTGTAACAAGTGTTTAGGAGGATGGTAATATAAAATTGAGATTATCTTTAGGAAAATAACAATGAGCATTTTTGAAAGTAGTTTACAGTATGAGTAGTATTTAGTTTAGGGTGAGTAGGTGATTTTTGAGAAGAGTCTTAAATTGATTTTCAGACAAGGTTAACTTAATATTTACTGGTAATGAATTCCAGATTCTGGGGCCCTTTATGTGCATAGAATTTTTACATTGGTTGGTATGGACTCGGGGTATGTCAAAAAGTGATCTGTGTCTTGTGTTGTGGTTGTGGGACCTATTAAAGTTGTTGAGGAGAATTTTGAGTGGAGGGTTGATATTAGCATGAAGAGTTTTATGTATGTAATAGGCACATGAATAGGTATGAATGTTTTCTACGGTGAGTAGTTTTAGAGTTTTGAATATTAGTGGAGTATGCTGTCTAGAGTGGGAATTTGTTATCATCCTGACTGCAGCCTTTTGCTGGGTTATGAGTGGTCTAAGGTGATTTAATGTTGTTGAGCCCAATGCACAGATTCCATAGGTGAGATAAGGGTAGATAAGTGAATGATATAGTGCAAGGAGTGCTGATTGTGGCATATAATAGCGTATCTTTGATAATATGCCTACTGTCTTTGAGATTTTCTTGGAAATTTGTTGTATGTGTGTTTGGAATTTAAGACTACTGTCAAGGTGGATTCCTAGGAATTTTTCCTCTGTGAGTCTTGTGATGGGTGAACCATTGAGCATTATGTTAAGTGGAATGTTTGTGGCTTTGTTTCCAAACTGAATGAAGTAGGTCTTGTCAGTATTGAGAGTAAGCTTGTTAGTCGTCATCCATATTGATATTTTCTGTAATTCGGCATTAACAGTTTTGGCCAGTATGACTGGATTTGGGTGAGAGAAGACATATGTTGTGTCATCTGTAAATAATATGGGTTTGAGTAGTTGTGATGCATTCGGTAGGTCATTTATGTAAATGAGGAATAGGAGTGGCCCCAGGACACTTCCTTGAGGGACTCCGACTGTAATTTGTTGTGTGGAAGAGTTCGCTCCATTTGTATACACGTATTGGCTTCTGTTGCTAAGGTATGACTTTAGGTAGTTGAGTGGGTGCCCCCTTATACCATAGTGTGCTAATTTTGTGAGCAGTAAATCATGGTTGACTGTATCAAAAGCTTTGTGTAGGTCTATGAAGATTCCCAGCGGGACTTCTTTCTTCTCAAGTGCAGTGTATATTACACCTGGGGTGCCAGGTGTAAATGATAATGGGAGCCCTTTGATTGAACTTTGTATAGAAAGAAGTTTAGTTATAGGTAATACATATTTTAAGAAAAAGAGGATAAATAAGTATACAAGATATGATGTAGGGCGTAATGACAGTAGTTTGTTGGACTATGTATTGGTAGATAAAAGACTGTTGAGTAGACTTCAGGATGTACATGTTTATAGAGGGGCCACAGATATATCAGATCACTTTTTAGTTATAGCTACAGTGGGAGTAAAAGGTAGATGGGATACAAGGAAAATAGAATCAGTAAGTAAAAGAGAGGTGAAGGTTTATAAACTAAAAGAGGAGGCAGTTAGGGTAAGATATAAACAACTATTGGAGGATAGATGGGCTAGTGAGAGTGTAGGCAATGGGGTCGAAAATGTATGGGGTAGATTTAAAAATGTAGTGTTAGAGTGTTCAGCAGAAGTTTGTGGTTACAGGCGAGTGGGTGCGGGAGGGAAGAGGAGCGATTGGTGGAATGATGATGTAAAGAGAGTAGTAAGGGAGAAAAAGTTAGCATATGAGAGGTTTTTACAAAGTAGAAGTGATGCAAGGAGGGAAGAGTATATGGAGAGAAAAGAGAGGTTAAAGAGTGGTGAAGCAATGTAAAAAGAGAGCAGATGAGAGAGTGGGTGAGATGTTATCAGCAAATTTTGTTGAAAATAAGAAAAAGTTTTGGAATGAGATTAATAAGTTGAGGAAGCCTAGAGAACAAATGGATTTGACAGTTAAAAATAGGAGAGGAGAGTTATTAAATGGAGAGTTAGAGGTATCGGGAAGATGGAGAGAATATTTTGAGGATTTGTTAAATGTTGATGAAGACAGGAAGCTGTGATTTCGTGTGTAGGGCAAGGAGGAATAACATCTTGTAGGAGTGTGGAAGAGCCAGTTGTGGGTGTAGGGAAGTTCGTGAGGCAGTGGGTAGAATGAAAGGGAGTAAGGCAGCTGGGATTGATGGGATAAAGATAGAAATGTTAAAAGCAGGTGGGGATATAATTTTGGAGTGGTTGGTGCTATTATTTAATAAATGTATGGAAGAGGGTAAGGTACCTAGGGATTGGCAGAGAGCGTGTATTGTTCCTTTGTATAAAGGCAAAGGGGACAAAGAGAGTGCAAAAATTATAGGGGAATAAGTCTGTTGAGTGTACCAGGTAAAGTGTATGGTAGAGTTATTATTGAAAGAATTAAGAGTAAAACAGAAAGCAGGATAGCAGATGAACAAGGGGCTTTAGGAAAGGTAGGGGTGTGTAGACCAAGTGTTTACAGTGAAACATATAGGTGAACAGTATTTGGATAAGGGTAAAGATGTTTTTGTGGCATTTATGGATTTGGAAAAGGCGTATGATAGGGTAGATAGGGGGCAATGTGGCAGATGTTGCAGGTGTATGGAATAGGAGGAAGGTTACTGAAAGCAGTGAAGAGTTTTTATGAGGATAGTGAGGCTCAGGTTAGAGTGTGTAGGAGGGAAGGGGACTATTTCCCAGTAAAAGTGGGCCTTAGACAAGGATGTGTGATGTCACCGTGGTTGTTCAATATATTTATAGATGGGGTTGTAAGAGAAGTGAATGCGAGGGTCTTGGCAAGAGGTGTTGGGCTAAAAGATAAGAAGCAAATACAAAGTGGGAGTTGTCACAGTTGCTTTTTGCTGATGACACTGTGCTTTTGGGAGATTCTGAAGAGAAGCTGCAGAGGTTGGTGGATGAATTTGGTAGGGTGTGTAAAGAAGAAAATTGAAAGTGAATATAGGAAAGAGTAAGGTGATGAGGATAACAAAAAGAATAGGTGACGAAAGATTGGATATCAGATTGGAGGGAGAGAGTATGGAGGAGGTGAATGTATTCAGATATTTGGGAGTGGACATGTCGGCGGATGGATCTATGAAGGATGAGGTGAATCATAGAATTGATGAGGGAAAAGGGTGAGTGGAGCACTTGGAGTCTGTGGAGACAAAGAACCTTGTCCATGGAAGTAAAGAGGGAATGTATGAGAGTATAGTTATACCAACGCTCTTATATGGGTGTGAAGCATGGGTGATGAATGTTGCAACGAGGAGAAGGCTGGAGGCAGTGGAGATGTCATGTCTGAGGTCAATGTGTGGTGTGAATATAATGCAGAGAATTAGGAGTTTGGAAATTAGGAGGAGGTGCGGGATTACCAAAACGATTGTCCAGAGAGCTGAGGAGGGGTTGTTGAGGTGGTTTGGACATGTAGAGAGAATGGAACGAGACAGAGTGACTTCAGAGTGTATAAATCTGTAGTGGAGGGAAGGCGGGGTAGGGGTCGGCCTAGGAAAGGTTGGAGGGAGGGTAAAGGAAGTTTTGTGTGCGAGGGGCTTGGACTTCCAGCAAGCATGTGTGAGCGTATTTGATAGGAGTGAATGGAGGCATATGGTTTTAATACTTGACGTGCTGTTGGAGTGTGAGCAAAGTAACATTTATGAAGGGATTCAGGGAAACCGGCAGGCCGGACTTGAGTTCTGGAGATGGGAAGTACAGTGCCGGCACTCTGAAGGAGGGGTGTTAATGTTGCAGTTTTATAACTGTAGTGTAAAGCACCCTTCTGGCAAGACAGTGATGGAGTGAATGATGATGAAAGTTTTTCTTTTTCGGGCCACCCTGCCTTGGTGGGAATCGGCCGATGTGTTAATAAATAAAAAATAAAAATGTGTATAATAGCATCGTTTGTGCTCTTGTTGGTCCTGAATCCAAATTGACAGGGGTTGAGTACATTGTGTGAGACAAGGTAGGAATAGATCTGTCTATGAATTAATTTTTCAAAGATTTTAGAAAGCAGTGGTAAATTAGAAATTGGTCTATAATTATTAAAGTCAGTTTGATCACCTCCTTTGTGGATCGGGGTGACCCTAGCTATTTTGAGAATTGATGGGCAGGTAGAGGTTTCAATGGATTTATTGAAAAGTGTTGCTATAATTGGTGACAATACCTGTGAAGCTTTTTTGTACATAAAAGGTGGTAAGCTATTTATGTCTCCTGCTTTGTTTTTAAGGGTGTTGATTATGAGCGAGACTTCAGTTGGGTTGGTAGGAGCTAGGAATAGTGTATTAGGGTAGGTGTTGGTGAGGTAGTCTGTTGGCCGGGTGTTCGAGCTTGGGATTTTACTCGCTAGATTCTTTCCTATGGTGGAGAAGAAAACATTAAGTCTGTTTGCTGTCTCAGTTGGTGAGAGTAGGGGTTCATCTGTTTTTGATAATTTGATGGTATTGTTCTTGGATATCTTTTTATTTCCTAGAATTGCAGATAGGGTTTTCCAGGTCTTTTTCATATCACCTTTTATGGTCTGGAGTCTGTTCTCATAATACAATTTTTTGGACCTTCTTATCAGGCTGGTAAGGATTGATGAGTAGCGTTTGTATTGTTCTCTGGTTATTAGGCCCCTTCCGTATTGTTTTTCATATGCATCTCAACTATTCAAGTCCATACTATTTGCAGATGACACTACATACGTTATCTCGCACCCAAGCCCAGACATACTAGCCAACACTGTAAATACTGAATTGCAGAAAATATCTACCTGGATGATGACTAACAAACTTACTCTCAATATTGATAAAACCTATTTTATTCAGTTTGGGAACAGAGCTACAAACACACCACTTAACATAATGATAAACGGGTCCCCTATCACAAAACTCACAGAGGGAAAATTCTTAGGAATCCATCTTGACAGTGGCCTCAAATTTCAGACACATATACAACAAATTTCCAAGAAAGTCTCAAAGACCGTGGGAATACTATCCAAGATACGGTACTATGTTCCACAACCAGCTCTCCTTACCCTATATCACTCACTCATTTACCCCTACCTCACCTATGGAATCTGCACATGGGGCTCTACATCAATAACTCATCTCAGACCATTAATAACACACCAAAAGGCAGCAGTTAGAATGATAACAAATTCACACTCCAGACAACATACTCCACCAATATTCAAAAACCTGAACTTACTCACCATACAAGACATTCATACTTTTTACTGTGCCTATTACATACTGTACATAGAACACTCTATGCAAATATTAACCCACCACTCAAACTTCTCCTTACCAATTTTAACAGGACACATGACCATAACACTAGACACAGATCACTCCTTGATGTTCCCCGTGTCCATCTAACACTATGTAAAAACTCAATGCATATAAAAGGCACGAAAATTTGGAATTCATTACCTGTAATTACCAAAGAAACCCTGCCTGTACCCCAATTCAAAACGATGCTAAAAAACCACCTTCTCACCCAAACCTAAATGCTCAATATCAAACATTCCCAACAAAGTAGAATAATCACTTAAATGTAAAAACCTGATTAATCACTTAAATGTAAAAACCTGATTAATCACTTAAATGTAAAAACCTGCTATGAATAATACATACTAAGCTAACTCTTTCTATAACATTTACACACACAACCCGCACATATAAAAGAGAGGAGCTCCTCTCTTTTATATGTGCGGGTTGTGTGTGTATTGTTCCAGTCACGGTATTGTGCCTTTTTGTTATTTATAACATTTACATTATAATGACCACGTAAACTGTAACTGCAATGCAATTAATTGTTTTAAGTTGTTATCTCACTCAATTAGTTGCATTGCTACAATTAATAAATTATTATATTCAACTTATATTCAAATTTTATAACTTAGATACACAATTATACTTATTTTATAAATTATCAACCATAATTTTTTACCATGTAGTCTAATATTAAATAGTCCTAAGAATGCCCGCAATGCACAGCATATTAGGGGCTTTTGGCACGTACATCTCATTTATACCTATGTAACATGTCTACCTAACTATGTATCATTGTACCATGTCTAAATAAACAATTTTTTTTTTTTTTTTTTATTAACACATCGGCCGATTCCCACCAAGGCAGGGTGGAAAAAGAAAAACTTTCATCATCATTCACTCCATCACTGTCTTGCCAGAGGGGTGCTTTACACTACAGTTATAAAACTGCAACATTAACACCCCTCCTTCAGAGTGCAGACACTGTACTTCCCATCTCCAGGACTCAAGTCCGGCCTGCCGGTTTCCCTGAATCCCTTCATAAATATTACTTTGCTCACACTCCAACAGCACGTCAAGTATTAAAAACCATTTGTCTCCATTCACTCCTATCAAATACGCTCACACATGCTTGCTGGAAGTCCAAGCCCTCGCACACAAAACTTCCTTTACCCCTCCTCCAACCTTTCCTAGGCCGACCCTTACCCCGTCTTCCCTCCACTACAGATTTATACACTCTCGAAGTTATTCTGTCTCGTTCCATTCTCTCTACATGTCCGAACCACCTCAACAACCCCTCCTCAGCTCTCTGGATAATAGTTTTGGTAATCCCACACCTCCTCCTAATTTCCAAACTCCGAATTCTCTGCATTATATTCACACCACACATTGACCTCAGACATGACATCTCCATTGCCTCCAGCCTTCTCCTCGTTGCAACATTCATCACCCATGCTTCACACCCATATAAGAGTGTTGGTATAACTATACTCTCATACATTCCCTTCTTTACTTCCATGGACAAAGTTCTTTGTCTCCACAGAATCCGAAGTGCTCCACTCACCCTTTTTCCCTCATCAATTCTATGATTCACCTCATCCTTCATAGACCCATCTGCTGACATGTCCACTCCCAAATATCTGTATACATTCACCTCCTCCATACTCTCTCCCTCCAATCTGATATCCAATCTTTTGTCACCTAATCTTTTTATCCTCATCACCTTACTCTTTCCTATATTCACTTTCAATTTTCTTTTTTTACACACACCCTACCAAATTCATCCACCAACCACTGCAACTTCTCTTCAGAATCTCCCAAAAGCACAGTGTCATCAGCAAAAAGCAACTGTGACAACTCCCACTTTGTATTTAATTCTTTATCTTTTAACCCCACACCTCTTGCCAAGACCCTCGCATTCACTTCTCTTACAACCCCATCTATAAATATATTGAACAACCACGGTGACATCACACATCCTTGTCTAAGGCCCACTTTTACTGGGAAATAGTCCCCTTCCCTCCTACACACTCTAACTTGAGCCTCACTATCCTCATAAAAACTCTTCACTGCTTTCAGTAACCTACCTCCTATTCCATACACCTGCAACATCTGCCACATTGCCCCCCTATCCACCCTATCATACGCCTTTCCTAAATCCATAAATGCCACAAAAACCTCTTTACCCTTATCCAAATACTGTTCACCTATATGTTTCACTGTAAACACTTGGTCTACACACCCCCTACCTTTCTTAAAGCCCCCTTGTTCATCTGCTATCCTGCTTTCTGTCTTACTCTTAATTCTTTCAATAATAACTCTACCATACACTTTACCAGGTACACTCAACAGACTTATTCCCCTATAATTTTTGCACTCTCTTTTGTCCCCTTTGCCTTTATACAAAGGAACAATACACACTCTCTGCCAATCCCTAGGTACCTTACCCTCTTCCATACATTTATTAAATAATAGCACTAACCACTCCAAAACTATATCCCACCTGCTTTTAACATTTCTATCTTTATCCCATCAATCCCAGCTGCCTTACCCTTTCATTCTACCCACTGCCTCACAACTTCCCACACTCACAACTGGCTCTTCCACACTCCTACAAGATGTTATTCCTCTTGTAGGAGTGTGGAAGAGCCAGTTGTGAGTGTGGGGAAGTTCGTGAGGCAGTGGGTAGAATGAAAGGTAAGGCAGCTGATTGATGGGATAAAGATAGAAATGTTAAAAGCAGGTGGGGATATAGTTTTGGAGTGGTTAGTGCTATTATTATTATTATTATTATTATTATTATTATTATTATTGGTGCCTTTTGTTGATGGATTTAAGGATGCTGGGTGTTAGCCAGGGATTGTTAAGTCTCTTAGCTGTGATCTGTTTAGTTTTTTAGGGCAATGTCTGGTGTAGAGGTGGTGGTTTTTTTTAAGAAAATTCTTGATGCATTCATTAGTATCTGAATATGTTTCTAATTCATTATGCCAGTCAATGTTAGTCATAGCTGTTATAAAGTTATTAACAGCTGACTCATTATGTAGTCTGAAGGTAACTTTTGTAATATCTTGGTGCAATTTGCCTAGGTTGGTTATGAGAAAGGTAGGGTAGTGGTCTGTGGTGTTGTCTGTGATTATGCCTGATTTTAGAGGGGATATAGTGTTAGTCCAGATGTGGTCTAATAATGAGGTACTAGTCTCGGAGATTCTTGTAGGTTTTGATATTGTTGGTAGTAACAAGCAGTTGCTCATAGTGTTTGTGAATTCAGTTACCTGTGGGTCCTGGTCATGTAGGAGATTTATGTTGAAATCTCCTGTGAGCAGCAAATGGTCTTTGTTCATGTGTGCATCAGTTATCAGGTTTCCTAGTTTTTCACTAAAGTGGTGGATGTTTGACTGTGGTAATCTGTAGATGTTTATCACTGTGAGGGGTTTTTGCAGGTCTTTTAATTTAAATTTAGCTATTATATATTCTTCATGCTCATCGCTAGTGCAAGAGTTATTGATACATTCAAGTTGATCTGAATAATATATAGCTATTCCACCCCCTCGCTGATCTGTTCTACAGTTGTGAATGGCTGTGTAACCTGGGATGGCATAGACACATGTCATATCAGGCTTTAGCCAGGTCTCAGTGAGTGTGATGATTGACATATTGGTCTGTAGGGATTGGAGTAGTGCTGTGAGGTCATCATAATGTTTGCTCAAAGATCTAACATTGTAATTGAAGATAGTTTAGTTATTGTTGGCTCTGAGTAATGTCTTTGCTTGATCTGCTGTGTAATAGTTACAGTTGCTGTTGGAATCATGTAAGTCTTTAATAATAGGTTGATATCAGGATCAATGCCTGTAATCATAAGATTTAGTGTGATTCTATAACTAGACTTGAGAACAATGGAGTATGCTAAACTTAATAATATGGTACTAGATTAAATTCTTACTGACTATTGGATTATTACAATTTTGAACAATTGTTCACAGAGATATAGGATATTTGAACAATGTTGATGATATACTAATTGAACTGGCTAATGAATGGTTGGAATAATTTCTATGACTAGTATTAAATTGTTATGTTCAATTATTTTGATTCAATATTGCACTGGTTGAAACTTTTAGTTTATAAAAGGCAATAAGAGGTAAATGAATGCAAAGAACTATTGGACTAATAGTATTATTATTATTATTATAATCAAAAGAAGCGCTAAACCACAAGGGTTATACAGCGCGGCAGGGCAGGTGGACTAATAGTAAAAATGGTTCTGATCAAATTTTAAGCAAATAAAGTGATCTCTGTCTCTGTTTCTATCTCTGTCTCACAGGTACACACAAATACAATTACAGTGGTACCCCGGTTTACGATATTTTTTCATTCCAGAATGCTGTTCAAATGCCATTACCAAACAAATTCATCCCCATAAGGAATAATGTAAAATAGACTAGTCCTTTTAGACCCCCAAAAATACACTTACAAAAGCATTTAAAAAAATAAACTTACATAAAAGAGCGAGTTTGGAGACCATCATAAACCGGGGTACCACTGTATACAGTGGTACCTCGAGTTACGATATTTTTTCGTTCGAGAATGCTGTTCAAGTGCCATTACCAAACGAATTTATCCCCATAAGGAATAATGTAAAATAGACTAGTCCTTTTACACCCCCAAAAATATACTTACAAAAGCATTTAAAAAAATAAACTTACATAAAAGGGCGATTTTGGGGACCATCGTAACTCGAGGTACCACTGTATATACAGTGGTCCCTTGGTTTTCGCCGAAAATTCATTCCAGAATGCTGCTCAAGTGCCATTACCGAACGAATTTACTTCCTTAAGAAATAATGTCACGTAGGTTAGTCTATTTCAGACCCCCAAAAATACACTTGCAACAGCACTTATGAAAATACACTTACATAAATGTTCGAGTTTGGAGATGCACGAAAACCGAGGGACCACTGTAGTATAAATTACCTAGGATAACCCAAAAAATCCAAAGTGCTATACTGTGCTTGTAGATATAAGGCATAATAAGCATGACTGGCAAGTAATATGCATTTTCACTTGTTCAAGAATCTGACGTGATGACTCTGCATTGTGTGTAATACTGTTGGTTCATGAGTGGCTCTCTCTCTGAGACAGAAAGAGAGGCAAACAGACAGAGACAGGAAGACAAACAGAAAGAAAAATAAGCAGAGACAGCTAGACAGACAGAAACAGACAGATAGACACAGAGACAGACAGATAGACACAGAGACAGATAGATAGACACAGAGACAGACAGATAGACAGAGACAGACAGATAGACACAGAGACAGACAGATAGACACAGAGACAGACAGATAGACACAGAGACAGACAGACACAGAGACAGACAGATAGACACAGAGACAGACAGATAGACACAGAGACAGACAGATAGACACAGAGACAGACAGATAGACACAGAGACAGACAGATAGACACAGACAGACAGATAGACACACAGCCAGGGCAGAAACATTGGGCGTGTTTCTTTACACCTGTTGTCTATGTTCCCCATCAGTAATATGGGTACCTGGGTGTGAGTCGACTGGTGTGAGTCGCATCCTAGGACACTGACCTAATCTGCCCGAAATGCTCAGCATAACAAGGGACTTTCTATATACTAGTAGTATGTCACTGATGTCAGCTAGGCCTGTATACCATGTACATGTACAGTGGTACCCCGGTTTACGATGGTCCCCAAACTCACCCTTTTATGTAAGTTTATTTTTTTAAATGCTTTTGTAAGTGTAATTTTGGGGGTCTAAAAGGACTAGTCTATTTTACAACATTTCTTAAGGAGATAAATTCGTTTGGTAATGGCACTTGAACAGCATTCTGGAATGAAAAAATATCGTAAACCGGGGTACCACTGTACTTGTAATAAATAAAGATATCATATCATTATCATATCATAGACACAGAGACAGACAGATAGACAGACAGACATGTTTATGTGTAACAGTGAAAACAAATAAAGCCAAGGCAGTGCACGATCATCAAATGTTACTCCACTGCTGCACTGTCAGCAGTGGAGTGTCACTCGTCTTACACCGTGCTTCAAGGAGTTTCATATACATGTACATGTATACTCTAGCATGTCTAAAACATTGCTGGGACCTATAAATACTTTGTATATATTTCTAGCCAATAGTATGTGACCAAGGCAGGTGAAAATGTTCACCTATAAGTGTGTTTGTGACTATTTGAGTACTATTTCAGTACCTAATATTAGTGTCATAACAAACATTGGCTATGAAATCACAAGAACTACTACAAATTGTAATTATCAGAACATAAAAATTATATAAATTAAAAAAATAAATGAGAAAAAAAGGTATATCGGCAACATTTCTGCAAGTGGCAGGACTCCATGTTGCCGTCAGGTGAGCAACCAGCACCAACAACTTCACGGCCATGTACCTCGGTAAGTACCGACCCTAAATTTTTTTGGGTCTTATTACGCACAGAAAAATGCCCTCTTTAATTAAAAAAAAAAATTCAAAACATTCAGAGAGCTGGCAGTGAGAATGTAGATCTACGTTTAGACAATTAATGGGTTAAGCTTGCTGAAAATGCTCTTCATAACTATGGGGCTTTCCATGTGAGAGATGTAAGGTCATCCAATTCTGCACAAATGATGTGTCATGTGGAAATAAATTAACTGACTAATTGATTACTTGATTGATACCTCAGCATACAACAGTGCCAATATACAAATCACGCCCTGTATTGTGCAGAAGAATGTCAATGAACTGTGGGTTTGAGCCTCGCTTGCAGTTAGCATTTTACTCATATACAGTGGACCCCCGGAAATCGGCCACCTCCCAACTCGAACAATTATGTAAGTGTATATTTGTAAGTGCTTTTGTAAGTGTATTTTTGGGGGTCTGAAATAACTAATCTAATTTACATTTGTCCTTATGGGAATAAATTCGTTCGGTAATGCCACTCAAACAACATTCTGGAACGAATTACGTATGGCCGATTTCTGGGGGTCCACTGTACTGTATTACGTATATAAAAGATCTACATATAAAAAATACAGAAAACAAGTAAAAAAAAATACAGTACATACCAGTATGCTTGATCTCATGCATTTGAAGCTTTAATACAGAGGAAAACTTTTTCTCACATGATGAACATGAAAATCCTCCTGTTTTCCTGAAGAAAATTATACAGCATTATTTCATAAAGTGCACACCGCTAATGTGATTTTAATTCATATACTGTATAAGAAAATCCTATGAGAGGAATATGGATAAGATAATAATATACACAATAAACTAAATATAATAGCAGGCACTTACTTTGTGTTTGTTTTAGTGGTGACAGCAACAGCAGTGCCATGTTTAACACGTACATGATGTATTTGGTCTGATGGATATCAAATAAATTACATAAAGTACTTAAAATTATCATGTCTGTCATTGAAAGTTGAGTAATGTTTTTTTTTTACCAACTAGGGATATCATACTGAGTTTAAAATATATGTACAGTAATGTATCTGATCGCATACAGCAGCAGTGGCCAACCTTTTGCATTCCATGCGACAATTTTTTCACACTTGTACCCCCATTCAGTTCTTTAAAAATATGTTAATATGGACATATTTAGCATTTTTTCACACTTGTACAACCATTCAGTTCTTTAAAAATATGTTAATATGGACATATTTGGCATTTTTACATAAAATAATTTAATATACGTAGAGTATACCTGGATACTTGAATGAAACTTTAGTCTTCTTTGATTTTGCCAAGCTTGTAATGTTTGGAGTTATATTAGTTACTGAGAGCAGAAGAGACTTCTTCAAATATGAATCAGTCAATTATGACCACAGTGTTTTTAATCAATTTCATGGATGAAAATGCTTGTTCTCATCTGTACTTTGTTCCAAAATGACAGTTGTAACTCTGGGCAAATTTTCTTAAGTTCTGGAAAATGTTCATAGGGTAATGACTGCCAAAAATTAAATATGTCAGAAGCATTTGGGACTGAGGGAAGCTCATCGAATTTCATTTTCAGTAATGAATTTGTTTTCAAATCATTAAGTTCCATTTGTATGTTACTAGGTATCTTCAGGATTTTTTGTTCACTAAGTGAAAATGGGTTTATAAATATGAGTGTGCAGTATTTTTCTTTAGCAAAATCACTAAAACGACTTTCAAATGACTTGCAATAATTTGATTTTTTCAATATGTATTCTGTAAAATTGCAATTATCTTCAGCACATTCACTCTGTTCTTTTAAATGTGGAAACTGGCTCAATTCCTCATTTTCTAACTGAGAGGTAAACAGTTTTAACTTCATCTTGAATGCACTGATATAATTTACTAAGCTAGGAAACCATTTGTTCTTGCCCTGCAGTTTCAAATTTAGATCATTGAGATAATAATAATAATAATATAATAATAATATTTTTATTTCGTTGCAAGTTACAAGTATACATCATTATTGGTAGTTACAATTATAAAACTGTAATGCAAGGAGAGCCACTGGCATGCCATGGCATTAGGGGCAGCTTATCCTAAAGACTTATTCACTATGTACATAATACTAGAGAAATTGATTGAGTTTATTCTAGTTATATATTATTTCAAATTACAATATGATTATACTATACAGTCATCCCTTGGTTTTCGCTTGTCCCAGTTTTCGCCGATTTTGGTTTTCGCCGACTTTTTTCAGGGAAAATTTGTCTTAGTTTTCGCCGATTGTTTTAGTTTTCGCCGACTGTATGGGACCTGTCCACCAGTGCCGCACACATACAAAGGCCGTAGGACCGCCACCCACGCACATTGTCACGCAGTCTAGCATTGTTTACGCTTGAGTGAACATCACACCAGGAGTTTATACAAAACATTTATTAACAATTCATTGTTTTTGGGCCTTGATTATTGTGTGTGACTACTAAATAAGCTACCATGGGCCCAAAGAAAGCTCCTAGTGCCACTTCTTTGGTAAAGAAAGTGAGGAACACTGTAGAAATGAAGAAATAATAGAAAAATATGATAGTGAAAGTGAGAAACACGATGGAGTTTAAGAGTGTTGCAGGCATGCAGGGAGTGTAGCATGCATGCAGGGAGTGTAGCAGGAATGCAGGGAGTGTAGCAGGCATGCAGGGAGTGTAGCATGCATGCAGGGAGTGTAGCAGGTA
>WNWK01016249.1:0-45448 GCA_009830355.1 Cherax destructor | reverse complement strand
TCTTGTTTTCTCCTGAAAGGTCCTGTTTCAAGTAAATTCTGCTTTGAAAATTACTTTGACGGGCCCGGATTCTTCCTTTTGAAAACCCCATTCTCTGTGTGTGTGTGTGTGTGTGTGTGTGTGTGTGTGTGTGTGTGTGTTTTGGGGTTTTGGTGGGGAGTGTATGCTCCTTAGTGTACTCACCTAATTGTGGGTGCAGGGGTCATTCACAGCTCCTGGCCCTCCCTTTTTCACTGGGCGCCACTAGTTCCCTCTCCCAGCTCAAAAAGGCTTTATCATTCCTCTTCTTAAAAGCTATGTATGCCAGTGTTTTAAAACATGAGGTTGGGGGGGTTAGGAAGGGGTTTTCTTCCCCAATGGCCAAAGTGAGTGGGGTGGCTGGAGTGGTGGGGGGGAATAGGGATACCAGTAGTGGTGCAGTCAGCACCTCCCACAAGTGGTTCCCAAAGGGCCCCCCGGGAAACCCACCCAAAAAAAGGGAAAGTTAAGAAAGATTTAAAGGGGTGGAAATCGCTTCTCTGTTCTTCAGGATGATTTACCCCCAGTGGCCAGTGAAGGAAAAGGTACTACTTCCCCTGCTAATGAGGTAAGAAAATTCTTGTGGTAGGTGACTCACATGTAAGATATATGGACTGTGCTTTCTGTAATAGGAATAAGAAAGTGAGAGAGGGTGTGTTTCCCCTGGGCTTTTTTGGGGGAAAATTTTGCCCAAACAGGTTGGATAATATCATGTCAGGTAATGGGAAGAAGCCCATTATCTGTCTCAGTGCTGGTGGAAATGATATTGAGAAGGGTAGGAGAGAAGAGCTGCTAGATAAGTACAGGTCAGCTATAGAGCTAATTAAGTCTAAGGGAGGGGTCCCAATCATATGTAGCATCTTGCCTAGAAGGGGAGTGGGAAATGAATGGTTGTCTAGGGATATTGGTGCAAATTGCTGGCTAGACAGATACTGCAAGGAACTTGCAGTCCCATTCATTGACAACTGGGACAACTTTTATGGCAAACATGATATGTATGCAAGGGATGGGGTACATCTCTCTGGGACAGGGGTGGAAGCACTTGCCAACTCGATCGAGAGGGCCATTGCTGACATGCCTAGTATTTTAAACTGATAGAAGATAGAGGTATGGGTGTGTGTGGGAAACAGTCAGTTAGCAACACTAGGGCTGAAAACAGTAAGTGTATAAAAAACATTCATCATAAAGTTACAAATAAAGACATTGGATCAGGTCAGCAAACAAAGGGAGACAGCAGAGGGAAACAAGAGACTAGCTCCCTTAAGGTTTACTATACTAATAGCAGGAGTGTAAGAAATAAGATAGATGAGCTAAGATTAATTGCAAGTGCAGGAAACATAGATATTATTGCTATAACAGAGACCTGGCTCAATCTGAAAGATAGAGAGTTGCCTTCTGAATGTCACATACAAGGCTATAAATTATTCCACACTGATAGGGTCAACAGGAAGGGTGGTGGAGTAGCGATGTATGTCAGAGACAATTTAAATTGTTGTGTTAGACAAGATATAAAATTAGAAGCGTCAGCCACTGAATCTGTTTGGTTACAGCTTCTTGAGGGCCGTGTAAAACTTATCTTGGGTTGTGATTTACAGGCCCCCAAATCTTGATAGGGAGTGCAGTAAACTTCTATGGGATGAAATTCGTAAGGCATCTACATATGAAAATGTTGTGCTGATAGGAGATTTCAACTTTAGACAAATTGACTGGAGCAATTTGACAGGAAATTTACAGTCAAGTGACTTTCTTGATACGATTCAGGATTTTTTTTTAAACAGTTGGTGACAGAACCAACTAGAGGAAATAACCTGCTAGACTTGGTTCTTGCCAGCAGGGAATCGCTAATTAATAATCTTGAGGTTAATGATGAGCTTGGGGAAAGTGATCACAAATCACTCAGTTTTAATATATCATGGAATTACCCTAACAATGGCAATCAAGTCTCTGTCCCTGACTTCCGCCTGGCTGATTTCATAGGACTGAAAAATTACCTGGGTAGGCTGAACTGGAATGACCTGACAGTGGATCAGGTAGGTGGTGATTGACAATATGACGTTTTCCAGAGAATAGTTCTAGCTGCTCAGACAACTTATGTTCCTAATAGGGAAATCAGATCAAACAAAAATGATCCTAAATGGATGAACAATAGATTAAAACATCTCATTGGTCAAAAGAGAGGCATATAAAAGCGAATGAAAAGAGGAGAGGGGCAATTAAGTAATCAATATATTCAGTTAAAGAGAGAAATAAAAAAGGGAATAAGAAAAGCAAAAAGAGACTATGAGGTTAAAGTTGCAAGAGAATCGAAGACTAACCCAAAAGGATTTTTTCAGGTATACAGAAGTAAGATTAGGGACAAGATAGGCCCACTCAAAAGTTACTCAGGTAAGCTCACCGTCAGTGATAAAGAAATATGTAGAATGTTTAACACTTACTTCCTCTCAGTTTTTACACAGGAAGATACTAGCGACATTCCAGAAATAATAAATTATGTAGAACAGGACGATAGTAAACTATGCATGATTAGGGTCACAAGTGACATAGTCCTTAGACAAATAGATAAATTAAAACCTAGCAAATCTCCAGACCCTGATGAACTGTATGCAAGGGTTCTAAAGGAATGTAAAGAGGAGCTTAGCAAACCTATGGCTAATCTTTTCAACATATCACTGTAAACTGGCATGGTGCCAGATAAGTGGAAAATGGCAAATGTAATACCTATTTTCAAAGCAGGTGACAGGTCCTTAGCTTCGAACTATAGACCAATAAGCCGAATTGCCGAGGCAATTCGCAGCCATCTTGAAAAGCAAAAATTAATCAACGAATCTCAGCACGGTTTTACAAAAGGGCGTTCCTGCCTTACAAATTTAATAATTTTTTTCACTAAGGTATTTGAGGAGGTAGACCATGGTAATGAATATGATATTGTGTATATGGACTTCAGTAAGGCTTTTGATAGTCCCACATCAGAGACTATTGAGGAAAATTAAGGCACACGGAATAGGAGAAATTTTTTCCTGGATAGAGGCATGGTTGACAAATAGGCAGCAGAGAGTTTGCATAAATGGGGAGAGGTCAGAGTGGGGGCACGTCACAAGCGGTGTTCGACAGGGGTCAGTATTGGGCCCCTTGTTGTTCACAATCTACATAAACGACATAGATGAGAGAATAAATAGCGACATAAGCAAATTTGCCGATGACACCAAAATAGGCCGTCCAATTCATTCAAATGAGGACATTAGACACTCCATTTGAATACACTGATGCAGTGGTCGGAGAAGTGGCAGATGCAGTTTAATATAGATAAATGCAAAGTTCTAAATATTGGACAGGTCAATAACCATGCCACATATGAACTAAAT
The DNA here is from genome assembly GCA_009830355.1 of Cherax destructor. Lineage (NCBI taxonomy): Eukaryota > Metazoa > Arthropoda > Malacostraca > Decapoda > Parastacidae > Cherax > Cherax destructor. The sequence continues at coordinate 42,068 of WNWK01016249.1, read as the reverse complement.
AATGTAGATCTTAATACTACTGATTGCGAAAAGGATTTAGGAGTTCTGGTTAGCAGTGCATAAGTGTTCGCAATAAAGCGAACAGAATCCTTGGCTTCATACCAAGAAGCATAAATAATAGGAGTCCTCATGTTGTTCTTCAACTCTATATACGGTAAATTAGACACATATGCAACACTTGGGTATCTTTATTGAGGAAACGTTTCGTTACACAGTGGCTTCATCAGTCCATACAAAGGAGAATCGTGAAGAACAGGAGGAGTTCGAGGTGGTCAGTACCTCAACCTTGAGTCGATGTTGTCAGTCCATCAATCTTGAATAGAATACAGCATATCTGCGAAGTGGTAGCTTATATACTGTAAACAGGAGAGGTGCAGCAGTCGTAGGAGGTGTCACATTTGACAAATGTGGAAGTAGGTCCACATTCGGTGTACACACCGAATCATGTGTTATGAATCATGAAGCCAAGACAATAGTGCTTAAGTGTGCGCAATAATGCTAATAAATTACTTCGATTTATTTCAAGAAGTATCTGGAACAGGAGTCCAAAAGTTATTTTACAGCTCTATACATCACTAGTAAGGCCTCACTTGGATTATGCCGCTCAGTTTTGGTATCTTTACTACAGGGTGGAAATAAATTCTTTGGAGAACATACAGAGAAAGATGACTAAAATGATTCACTGTATAAGGAATCTTCCATATGAAGATATATTTGGATCCTTGAATCTTCACTCTCTTGAGAGACGTAGAATGAGGAGAGATATCATCGAAGTGTATAAGTGGATGATGGGCATAAACAGAGGTGATATTTATAAAATACTGGGGATATCGAATCAGGTAAGAACCAGAAATAACGAATTTAAGTTAGATAAATTTAGATTTCGAAAGGACATAGGTAAGTACTGGTTTCAGACAGAGTTGTCGATGTGTGGAACAGTCTTCCGAGTAGAGTAATCGAGGCTAGGACTCTGGGTAGCTTTAAAAAGAGATTGGACAAATATATGATGTGTTAGATACATTGTTGTGATCTTTGAAAGTGAGATCCTCTGACATTATCACTCCCAGGTCCTTCACATTAGTTTTCTCGCTCCATTGTGTGATTGGAGTTTGTTTTATTCTCCGATACATTTTTGATTTCCTCGAGTTTTCCATATCGGAGTAATTTAAATTTCTCATCATTAAAAATTTTTTTTGTATTCAAGAGAGACCTGAATACAAAAAAAAAATATAATACAAAAAAATAAGACGATTTGACAAGGTAGATAAGGGGTAGGCTGTTTGAATTTTGACTACTAGGGCAAAATTGAAGACACAGATGTGCCATAGAAATGTTAGGAGGTACTTCTTTAGTTCAGGGTTATAATTGGAATAGTTGGATTTAGAAGTGGCGGAGATACACCGAAAACACATGTCCAAAGGTAGGCATGGTAAGGTTCATGACGCCAGAAACCATTAAAACCATTAAGTAGCAAGGTTAGGAGGTGAAACATTACTCCAATGAGTAATTTAAATAGGTAAGTAACATAAATCAATGAGAAATATGAAAGTGTTTAAAAAATCAGTAGATAACATAAATCAGGAAGCAATATGAGTAAGTAATAAAAATCAGTTAGTATGCATAATCTTTAAGAGGGGACTACTATGAGGACGGTGAGTGGCTCTTAATAAAAGGAATTGGAGATATTTTTCCCTTCCTGGTATAAAACCCTGATTGCCTTCCATTTCCCAGGTGCTGTATAACTCCTGAAGGATTAGCGCTTTACCATAACTATTACACTGGCCTGCATGATTTTTTTATTGACTCTATATGGTATCTTTTTCGGTATATATATGGAAAATAGTGATTCATTGTGTTTTTTATTCCTCTCTATCACATCAAGTTGTCAAGTTATACGGAAACGTTACTTTTATCTTTTCGTATAACATAAGTAAATGAGAAAGTGGTATATTACCAATTAAAATGCTTACCTTATATTGAATTAAATGTTAAATCTAATATATTTTTCTTTATTTTCAGATTATTAATATGTCTAGAGGCTGCATAAATTCACCAGACATATTTTGCTGTCTGCGGACAATTCACCTTCAGATTCCCGGAGCAACATTACTCCTGTATTGAAGCGCTGATACTTTGCTTATTTTGGCTGCAAACTTGGAGACCACGACAAACCTTTTGTTCCACACAAAGCTTGCAAGAGTTGCATCAGTAAACTCCAAATGTGGTCAGTTGAAAAACTTAAATGTATGCCCTTTGGAGTACCAATGGTATGGCGGGAGCAGACGAACCACCATGATGACTGCTACTTTTGTATGACTAAAGTAGCTGGATTCAACAAGAAGACTAAAGATCGCATAATATACCCAAATATTCCTTCAGCAATAAGACCTGTTCCACACTCTGAAGATATTCCTGTACCTGTGCCACCTGAGACATGGCAAATTTCATCAGAGTCTGATACCAGTGATTCTAAGGAGATGGAAGTAGACTATGAACCACCAACAAATGACGATCCCAAACCCTTCAGCCAAGTTGAGCTCAATAACTTGGTGAGAGACCTTAACCAGAAGAAAGTGCACAGTTACTTGGCTCTAGACTGAAGGAACACAGGCTTATAGCTCCTGGAACAACATTCGCTTGGTACCGTCATCGTGAAGCGGAATTCATTCTTTAGTTTTCTGTTCAAATATTTCTGGCCTTATTGAACACATGGGGATGTCATACAAAGCAGATGAATGGAGACTCTTCATTGATTCTTCTAAAAGAAGTTTAAAGGCTGTACTGCTCTACAATGACAACACAGCTGCATCTGTGCCAATTGGCCATAGTGTCCAAATGTCAGAAACTTACGCAAATATGAAGACACTAATATCAAGTACCAGAATCACAATTTTCTCATTAGTGGTGATTTAAAAGTTATTGCTCTCCATGAGGCCTGGTCTCAGACCGAGCCGCGGGGGCGTTGACCCCCGAAACCCTCTCCAGGTAAACTCCAGGTTCAAGGCGGATACATCAAGTATCCCTGTTTTCTGTGTCTTTGGTATAGTAGGGCAGAGAGCCAGCACTATGAAGAAAAAGACTGGCCACCAAGAACCAGCTTCTTACCCGGAAATCACAACGTGAAAACTGTGCCACTAGTTGACCCCAAGAAAATTCTGCTGTCACCACTCCACATCAAATTAGGGCTTATGAAAATATTTGTGAAGGCCTTGAACAAGAATGGAACTGCTTTGAAGTATCTGGAGTCAAAGTTTCCTCGTATAAGTGAAGGCAAGCTAAAGGCAGGAATCTTTGTTGGCCCTCAGATTCGGGAACTGATGAAGGACAAGCATTTTGATGAAGCATTAGCAGGTGTCGAGGTGAATGTCTGGCTTTCATTCTAGCAGATTATCCACAACTTCCTGGGAAACAGGCGCTCCCCCGAATATGAAAAAAATAATCCAAGACCTGATTTCAAGTTTCTAACAACTTGGGTCTAGAATTAGTGTGAAGATGCACTTTTTGCCCTCACATCTTGACTATTTTCCCAACAATTGTGGGGACTACAGTGAGGAATAAGGAGAGTGGTGGTTCCATCAGGATATTTGCACCATGGAAACTCGATACCAGGGCAAGTGGAATGTCAGCATGATGGTGGATTACTGCTGGTCATTGAAACGTAATGGTCTCGATGCACAGCACAAGCGAAATTCAAAGCGGTCCTCCTTCCTTTGATTCAATATGTAGGCTAACCATTAGGAACATATTTTTTTAATAAATCATTTGATTTGATTCATGTTGATTTGGAATTCATATGTTCTTAAAACTAACACAATGTGCTTTTCCATGATTACTTGCCTAATTTTAATAAAGTAACAAATTATTAAAAATTCACATTTTTTATTCTCATTAATTTGTATTTTGTTCAGAATCCTTACGTGATAGAGCAAAATTATTTAGATATTTACAATCAGCAGCCCAAGAATATGTAAGATCGCAACCATGAATAAAAATAAAAATTAAAAACCTTCCAAATGCAGACCAGTGTTATAATAATAATAATAATAATAATAATACTAATAATAATAATAATAATAATAATAATAATAATAATAATAATAATAATAATAATAATAATAATAATAGAGAATATACACATTAACCAGGATGTGTTTGGGTGACTTATAGTGATGAAACATTTTTTTAAACAATTAATTTCCTTGTGTGAGCATTACAAAATTAAGCAGCTCCTTTTCATATAAATTCTGGAAGTATATTTTCTTCATAGTGCTAATGAAAGAGATAACAAATTACACATATATATACTTCACACCAGTAAATGTATTTTTCTCTGCTGTGAAATATAATTCATGAATGATAGCGGAGTCTATTTCGTTTATATATAAAAACAATTTGAAATTTCATTATTTTATTTTATTGTTGTTTGTTATATAAACATTTCCTTTTATTGGAAAGTTGTGATGAATTATTTTTTTTCCATTTTCATGGTCAATTCATTTGCTGCGTATGTTAGATATGTCTCGGTTTGTCTTCTCGTGTATGTTTATGTTTGCCTCTCCTCATCTCTCTGTATCTCTGTCTGTCTATCCCTGTCTCTGTATATCCCTGTCTATGTCTCTGTCTGTCTATCTATCTGTCTGTCTGTCTGTCTGTCTCTGTCTTCTGTCTGTCTGTCTGTCTGTCTGTCTGTCTGTCTGTCTGTCTGTCTGTCTGTCTCTCTCTCTCTCTCTCTCTCTCTCTCTCTCTCTCTCTCTCTCTCTCTCTCTCTCTCTCTCTCTCTCTCTCTCTCTCTCTTCCATGGTGATAGGTAGTACGGTATCAGCTGATTATTGTTTACGTCAACAGAGAGGGGCGTGGCCTTACGTGGCGGCCAGGTGATCAGTCAACACAACAACCACAACACCATATTATTGTGTCCACTGCTGCCACCCTGGATATTTTTACCCTCTTTCCCTTTCTCTCTCTCTCTCTCTCTCTCTCTCTCTCTCTCTCTCTCTCTCTCTCTCTCTCTCTCTCTCTCTCTCTCTCTCTCTCTCTCTCTCTCTCTTTCTCTCTCTGTCTCCATCTCTCACACATACACACACACAAAGACACATGATAAAGCTCACGGAGCAGGGAGGGAGTGACTTAGTAGCAACCAGGAGCTATGAATCGACCCCTGCAATCACAATTAGGTGAGTACAATTAGGTCAGTACACACACACACAAAGAAAGGTTTGCAACTAGAGTGGTTCCGGAGCTAAAGGATATGTCCTACGAGGAGAGGTTAAGATAAATCGACCTGACGGCACTGGAGGACAGGAGAGATAAGGGGATATAATAACGACATACAAAATACTGAGAGGAATCGACAAGGTGGACAGAAACAGGATGTTCCAGAGATGGGACACAGTAACAAGGGGTCACAGTTGGAAGTTGAAGACTCAGATGAATCACAGGGATGTTAGGAAGTATTTCTTCAGTCACAGAGTTGTTGTGGAGAAATTTATCCAGGAGAGGGGTATCAACCCCCTTCAGCCCCTTCAGCACTTTCAACTGAGGGGCCCAGTCCTCTCAGAAAGGGCAGTGGCGTCTTGTTTGCTTCCGCATCAAGTAATTGGAAGCAGATGCTTTACCAGTCATGATCACGTGCACCTCTTTGCAAGAGATCGGTGTTGCAACTCATAAGAGTAACTAGAGTAAATAATCTCTGTACAGGAAAACTCCTACCTCACTTTGTTTACATGTGAGACAATATTAGACTCTCAGTGATCGAGACAGCAAGAAATTAGGCATTCTGCATTGCTTCCTGTAGAAGTTTGGCAAGCAAAAGAAACATGCTTGATCGACACTTCTTTTGTGTGTCGGGTGACGCCCAGGGCATGCCAGGCCAGCGTAGGGCGCCGAGGATTAGATTGCTTTAAAACCTGCCAGGGGGAACATTAACGCTGGGATAACGAATAAAGAACACTGTTCCGTGCATTTATGTGCATAAAAGACACTCCACATTAGCGGTATATTACAGAGAAGTGTGCGCAGCTTCCTGTAGTGACATTACTGTGAATAGACAACCATTGAAGGACAATTAAGAGTACCGTGTGTATCAAGAACTATTTTCATAGACTAACCTTGCACCATAAGACACTTATTCTTCAATCAAGACATCATTACTGGGTTACCTCCATGACATAAGCCAGGGAACATGGGTCAGCTACAAATACCCAGGTACATCTAAATAAATGAGACTAGTTAGGTCGGCTGCACAGTAGGTAGCTAGTTCTTGTCTTATTTAATGGTACCATAAAATCCTGTAATGACCGGGCTTTTAGCCCAACCCAGTAAGTACCTGGTATTGTTCAGTATTCAGTTACTGAATGTATATTGCCATACGCTCCTCAGGGGCAATTATTCACATACTCACTTTACACTTACTTCTCCCCTACAGCTAAGTGGTGGTAGAACACACTGGGTCACGAAGTGATGCAGTGAAGGCAGGATCCATACATAGCTTTAAGAAGAGGGATGATAAAGCTCATGGAGAGGGAAGAGTGATCTAGTAGCGGCCAGCGAAGAGGCGCGGCCAGGAGCTGTGAATCGACCCCTGAAACCACAGCTAGGTGAGTACAACTAGGTGAGTACACACACACACACACGGGCAGCCAGACAGAAGGTCGGTCAGATAGACACGCAGATAGATTAATAGAAATGCAGGATAGAAGAGCGAGAGAGAGAGAGAGCATGCATGAAAAAGGCAGATAGGAGACCTCATTGTTCGTTTCGAGGCTATCTACTGTGCACAAGTATCTAATGTCTAGCTACCTGAAATTCTGTCTAGATAGTTGAAATTATCAGAGAATACCAGAAGGCTCTCTTCCCGTCCTCCATTTTATTCTGGCCACAATACTGGCATGATGTGTAGTTTCCATGACTTGGAAAATTAATAGGCAATGGGGAAGTAGAATTGATACATATATTTACTACAACAATGGCAACTACTACTAGTACTGCTACTACTACTACTAGTACTACTACTACTACTAATACGACCACTACAACTACTACTACTACCACCACCACTACTACTACTACCACCACCACTTCTACTACTACTACTACTATTACTACTACTACTACCACCACTACTACTGCTACTTCTACTACCACCACCACTTCTACTACTACTACTACTACTATTACTACTACTGCTACTATGTATGTCGAGGAAATACTACTACTCGCTTGACTAACTTGGATTCATTACAGTATTAATGACAAATTTCCACCCAGGAAATGCCAGCCGCTTCACACATCTGAAACATTTGGTGGACAGTTCCTCGACAGAGACCACTGTCACTTACCAGTAGCACCTGTTGACACGCTGCTCCTGGATCGATTACCAGGATAAAATGTTCCAGTACGCTTGCTCATTGTGTCAGCGGGACTTGAAAGGAGCAATACATGGCACGTTGGTATGACAGGTTGAGAGGCTCTTAGAGTAATGTCCACATTTGGGACCCCATGACTTCTTACCCCCCCCCCCCCAATACCTAATGTCACTACTTAGCCTAGCGTCGTACAGAAATTATGAACTGCAGCCCGCCTAATTACATACAAGGAAACAAAAGAGGGAACTTCACCTGACCAGGAGTAGGGTACCTGGGATCACCTGAGGTCCAGCTGATGTGGCTTTATTTTCATAAATATGACTTTAATTACACTGATACCATATATTAATTTTAAAAAAGTACTTAAAAGTAAAATACAAGAAACATTAGCTTTTAGATAAAGCTAATTTCTGGTCAGGACGCCAGTTAACATTTATGTCTTGCACTGACTAGAGCTGTCGTTGTATCTCAGTGTCTCTGATTTGTTTTAGCCAACACTCCACACTCGTAGTATACGCCTGAAATTTACTCGATTTCAAGAGCCCGCACTCAAGGTGTGGTTTGTGGCTATAGTCTCGCCTCAAGGTCCCAGTGCACATGTTAATTAGACGAACTGACGTCTTTCTCCCGTTCATGCACTCAAGAAATTATTGATTAATTCAGCTCCCTCCTGATCATAGCATAGAGCAGTTTCATTTTGTCACTCTGATCTCACATGCGCGATTAGACAACCAGACATTTCAAAACTCTCAGCCTGGCCTACCACCTTGGGTACTATTGTCAAGCATCTCAGGATCACACCCATAACTAAACAGACTGTCACTCTGACATTCATAACACTCAACAATCATTTGAGTCTCAGGAAGAATCAACTAGGTCTCTAATTTTCAACTTGTAGTGCACACCTGAGTTAAAAGGAGACACGTGGCAGACAGTATTATTCTTCATGAGAAAAATGGCTTCCCCAGGACATGACTGTGGTGAAGTAATGATTACAAGCAACATATGTTTTCATCTGCCATGTGTCCAGGGTGGTCTGTGATCAACAGTTCACCCTGAGCAACTAGTTTAATATCTTAATTCCAACGATTTTTGGCAGCTCTTGCAGAGAATCTAATTGAACCATAATTGCGAAGTGCTTCTCCAGTTGGTTCGTAAATGATCATAATATTTTTGCATTTAGATCGACAGTGGTTATTCTTTTCCAGTAATGAATAAAAAATAACCTGTATATGTTTTATAACTTTAGATTCGAAGCTTCATATCATTGCTCTGGGCTTCGATTAATTTTGCACATCAAATAATTCATCATTTTGTGGGTAGAACATATATCTATATAGTATCGTAATAGTTTGACTTAGATTTTCTCGTAGTCTCCGTTTACTGAGAGAAAACAGATTAAGTGATTTGATTATTTTCTTTCTCTTAGGGTTCGTTTCCCAATACAGCCACAAGCTCTGTACCGTTTTCCTCAGCAAGCTCCATAGTTCATTATTTTTTATTGACGTCTGGGAGCGCAATTATCCCACCCTCTTTTGCCTCACTTTTCCTTGCTTTTCTTCTAATCCCTCTCACCTCTCTCTCTCTCTCTCTCTCTCTCTCTCTCTCTCTCTCTCTCTCTCTCTCTCTCTCTCTCTCTCTCTCTCTCTCTCTCTCTCTCTCTCTCTCGCTGTTTACAACTCAGCTTTCTTGGTCCTGGGTGAGAGGGTTGCCGGCTTTCCCCAGAACCCTTATTAAAACTTAGGAGCAATGAGAGATTGATGAGGTCTGCATGGCCGGCTGGAGGCATCAGCCAGAAGGGTGAGGGAGGGGAGGTGCGATGGGAAGGAAGAGGAAAGTCGGGGGACTGAGAGAGGACGGGGGGTGATTGGGAAGGAGAGTTAAGTGAGATGGAAAGAGTAGATGAGGAATGGATGGTAAAGAGAGGAGAGGAGGTGAGGAAAGTTGTGAAAAGGAGAGGGGAGTATATGAAGGGAAAAAATGAGAGGAAATGAGAAAGGAGGAACTGAGAGGAAGGAAGGAGAGAAATAAGAAGTAGGGAAGTAAAAAATAGAAGGAGAAAAAGAGGGGAGTCAGGGAATGAAATATAGAGTGATTGAGGAAAGCAGAGAGGAGAAATGAAGAAATAGGGAAAGAAATGACGCGAGCAGTGAGAGAGGGAGAGAGAGTTCATGTATGTATTTATGTAAGTACATGTGAATGTAGTAATATGTGTAAGAATGTATGTATGTACGTGCGTATGTATGTGTGCTTGCGTAAGGCTGATTTTACCACTGGGATGCATAATTCTCACTGTGCCAGAATTACTTAAGACATCCTATGAGAGTTTTCTGGGAGTGCAAATATGAAAAGTTACTAAACACTAGAAAAAAATCTTTGAATCATTCGATTGTGATCGGGTACTGAAGAATGTCTTTTCTGATCAGTTGGATTCTTTCATAATTATATATATATGTATATAGTATATATATATATATATACTATACATCTGACCTCCGCACCTCTTTGACCATGCTTCCGGCTTCTTCCTCTAGGGTGAGGCGCTTTTCGGATCACCTGCCCATCCCACGTTAGACCAACTCCGGTCCCACACCTAAATGCCCAAGACCATTACCTGATAATACTCTTTTGCTTCCTTCTCATTCTGCCCAGAAAAGACCGGCACGACATTCCTTCCTCTTACACACTGTTTCAAAATACACAATGGACTAAGTTTTTTACTCTGCGACTGACTTCTGACTACCTTCCCTATCATAGTATTAGCAAGGCGCTCCTACCCCATGTTGGTCGAGATATATCCTTTCATGCTCTCAAGAGTGATGCATGCATCATCATGGTACAGAATGCTGGCCAAGCTCGCGATCTTTCTCGCCTTACAATCATAGATACTATTCCTGTAACTATTGAAACACATCATTCTCTCAATTCTTGTAGTGGTACTGTCATTCTACCTCACACCATTGTCCAATAGAATTTCCAGACATGTGGTGATGACATTCTGGAGCAGCTTGAGCTCCAAGTCCTCCCAATCCTCAAAGTAGACACTTAGGTCCTCCCTGCCCGCAGGCGGAGACGATACCCTTGCAATGTAGCTCACTTAATTTTTGACTGCCGTGGTCTTCCATCCTCGGTTTATATTGCGGGACACCGTTTACAAATTGGAAAGGTGATCTTTATACAGCAACAGTGTAGAAATTACTGGCATTTTGGTCATCCAGCAAAATATTGCAGGTCCATGGCCGAGTGCCCAGTCTGTGGTGCCAACGACCATACCAATACGTCTTGTAGTCTACCTCCCTCTTGCCTTAATTGTCATGAGGCTCACCCATCTTACTCTTGTCATTGCCAAGTTTACTTAAAAGAGCGAGAAATCCGTTGCCTCAAAGAGGCAGAAGGCTTTCCATATGTTATGGCAGTCTCTCATCTAAGCCTCCAGGGGAGACTTCCCCGTATTTCTTATTCTCGAGTTACTAAACGACCCCCTCCCTCCGGGGTCCCAACTTCTGCAGCCTCCTGTGGTCACTCCTTCCACAGTCACTCCTGTCTCTCATTCTTTTGCTGTCTTGGACTCTGAGGTCCCTACCTCGACACCTCATTCTGTTCTCACCTCTTCCTCTTCTCACTCACAAGTTTCTGTGTCTACAAGACCTCATACAACAACTCCCCATCGCCCCTCTATTTCTCCGAAGTCCAAAAAATCCCCATTGTTAAAATCTCCTTTAACCCATTCTTCCCTTCTTCTACCTGCACATTTTTCCTTTCCAGTCTCTGTACCTGGTTCTTCACCTCTAACTGGCTCTGTTACCAGTGTGGAGGTTCATCCTCCTCCTCGTACAGTACCTTCCTCCCCTGTCCCCTCCCAAGCTTCTTCTCCAGTTCCCTTTCGTCTCCCCCCCTGCTTTGGTACATTCCATCGTCGGCCTGATCCTTACTCACCCTCCTCCTTCCATCTCCAATATCGACCCACATACAACGTCCTTGTCCTCTGAAACACTTGAAGCTATCTCAGAATATATTGAGGAGACTAAACCATTGATGGACACTGATCCACCTCCTTTTCCTCTTCTTCACTTTTCTCCATCTGCACAATTTTTTTTCCACAGCATCCCAATGCTTTGGTGCTTGTTCATTTTCCGCTGCCTCTACATGTGGACTTTTCTAACCCTTCTAGTCTGTAGATACCTCTACCTTCAGATTTCTTGTATCTTTCTCTTTGCAAATCATGGCTTATTTACAGTGGAATATTCGCTGTCTCAAAGGTAACCGGGGTGAGTTTCAGGTGTTGCTCTCCCAGTTTTCCCCTGTTTGTATTTGTTTACAAGAACCAAAATTACATTCCTCTCTTATCCATCCCATCTCGGGCTATGTTTTACTATATTCAACTTATCCTTTTCTCGATGGAACCTTTAATGAAAGTGCACTTCTTAAAAACACCGGTATTCCATACCATCAGCTCTTTGTTCATACTTTGCTGCATTACACTGCAGCCCGCATCCACTTGAATAAGTGGTATACAATCTGTTCTATGTATCTCTCTTCTTCTCGGGCATTATCTATCCCAGAAGTTGCATTTCTGGTTTCTTCCTTCTCTGGGAAGGGGGTCTCACTGTGATTCGGTTTGCTCTTCCTCAACTGAACTAGACTTTGCTTGGTCTGTCCTCCCTGACTTGCATGACAGTGATCATTTTCCAATCATCCTTACTTCTCCTTCGTATTCACCACCTCCTCGTAGCCCACGCTGGCAATTTGACCGAACGAATTGGGACCTTTACTCTCATCAAACTGCTTTTAGTGAGGATCCTTCTTCGTCCTCCATTGATGAACTTTTACACCTCTTCTCGACCTCAGTTTTAACCGCAGCTTCACATTCTATACCCCAAACCTCGGGCAGGCACTCTCAGAGGTATGTGCCTTGGTGGTCTCCTGCTTGTGCTCGGGCAGTACGTTTGAATCGCGCTGCATAGGGCAGGTACCGGTACAATAGAACCACATAGCGACTCCTTGATTTTAAGCAGAAGAGAGCACTGCCCGACATGTCATCCATGACACTAAACGCTCTTGCTGGAGGGATTTTGTTTCTAGAATCACTTCGGCTTCCTCTATGAGTGCAGTCTGGACGAAAGTACGGAAACTGAGTGGTAAATACTCTCCCAACCCGGCTCCAATTCTTCGAGTTGCTGGTGTTGCTATAGCAAACCCTCTTGACGTTGCCACCGAAGTTGGTAATCATCTTGTCCGTATCTCTCAGGGGCTTCATCTATGCCCCTCGTTTCTTTCCTCCAAGTCTGCCAGAAAGTTAGAGCCCTTACACGTTTCTTATATCAGAGAAGAATCTTATAATGTGCCTTTTACACTTCTGGAACTAAATGCAACATTCTCAGCTTGCCGGTCATCGACAACTGGGCCTGACGACATGATGCCTCCCACTATCGTCCCATTGCTCTTACCAGTGCAGTTTGCAAGGTGATGGAACGTCTGGTAAACAGACGTTTGATGTGGTATTTAGAAACACACAATAGTCTCTCCACTAGTCAATATGGCTTTCATAACGGTCGTTCTACCATTGACCCCTTACTACGCGTGGATACGTTTGTTCGTAATATCTTTGCCAATAGCTACTCAGTTTTCGCTATCTTTTTTGACCTTGAGAAGGCATGCGACACAACTTGGAGGTATAATATCTTGGCCCAGGGCCACTCCTTATGCCTCCAAGGCAATCTACCATTTTTCTGTAAGAACTTCTTAACTGAGAGACATTTCTGTGTTCGGGTTAATAATATACTTTCCCCGGACTTTGTCCAAGCTGAAGGTGTCCCCCAGGGATGTGTTGTGAGCACAACACTTTTTCTCCTTGCTATAAATGATCTGGCATCTGTTCTTACATCTAATATTTGGTCATTACTCTATGTTGATGACTTTGCTATAGCTTGTTCAGGTGCTGACTGTCACCTCATTGCAGTTTCTCTCCAGCATGTGGTCAACCGTGTTTCCAATTGGGCCACTACTTATGGGTTTAAATTTTCTAGTACTAAGACTTTCAAAATTACTTTCACTAGACGTTCTGTCGTCTCTGATCATCCATTGTACTGATATGGCTCGCGTATCCCAGAACTTAATACGGTTATGTTTATCGGCCTTCTGTTTGACTGTTGGTTATCCTGGAAAGCTCACATTACCTCTCTGAAGGCAACTTGATCGTAGAACTCTCCTTTAACTACACTCAGCCCTAATTTTATCGAAACTTGTTCGAGTTTGGAACATAACGAACACCGGGGGTCCACTGTACAGTGGTACCCCGAGTTTCGTACAGCTCCCAACTCGAACAATTATGTAAGTGTATTATTGTAAGTTCTTTTGTAAGTGTATTTTTGGGTGTCTGAAGCGGACTAATCTAATTTATATTATTATGGCAACCAGATATATGCAGGGGCCTCTCCTGCAACTCTTTCTAGCCTTAATCCCATTCATCACCAGAGATTACGTTTATCCCTCGGTGCTTTTCGTTCTTCACCGGTTGAGAGCCTCTTGCAGAGGCAAATATTCCATCCTTGACCGATGGCCGTGATGTTCATTACCTTCACTATTATGTTCGCTCTCATGACCTCCGCAATCCTTCCATATATATTATATTCACTGATATTAGTATATGTTCTTTATTTGTTCGTCGCCCCTGTTTACTCCTTCCCTTTTCTCTTCGGCTACATTCTCTCTTGTCTTCTCTTCAGTTACCATCTTTCTATGGTCATGTAGCATCTCACTTTTCCCTACACCCTTGGGAAGTTCCGACGGTTCGTGTCTGTTCTTTCCCACTGCCATGCGTGAAAGCCCAACTGCGTACGGTGTCTTCTCGCACTCTTTTTCTTAACCACTTCTGATCTCATCCTCATGCCATCGCAATGTACACCAAAGGTTCAAAGTCTTCTGACGGCGTCAGATTTGCAACAGTGTTTCTTCACAGCATTGTGCGAAGGCATTTATTATCATCGGCTAGCATTTTTAAGGCTGAATTGTATGCCATTCTTGAAGCACTTATCCGTATTGCATCTATGCCTGTGTCACTATTTGTGGTTGTTTCAGACTCCCTTAGTGCTTTACAGGCTATAAGGAAATTTGATGCACCTCATCCTCCAGTTCTTCGTATCCACCTTTGGTTACGTCGTATCTCTAGCAAGCACAAAGATATTGTCTTTTGTTGGGTCCCTGGTCATGTTGACGTACAGGGCAATGAGCAGGCAGACACTGATGTGTGGTCAGCAGTACATGACCTTCCAGTTTCATATAGAGGTGTTCCTTTCACAGACAATTTTGCTGTAATTGCTACCCACCTCTGCACCCGTTGGCAACAACGTTGGTTTGATCTGCTACATAACGAATTACATTCTATTAAACCAAGTATAGGTTTCTGGCCATCTTCTTGTCATCATTGTCGAGGTTGGGAGACTACTCTAGCCCGTCTTCACATCGGCCACACTCGTCTTACTCACGGGTATCTCATGAAGAGGCGCCCTATTCCACTCTATTATGAGAACTGTCAGGTTCCAGTTTCTGTTAACAATATTCTTTTGGACTGTCCACTCTATCAACCAGCACGCAGAATTTACCACCAACGTCGTCACCGCTCTACTGCCCTTACTTTACCTTCCCTTCTTGCTGATGGACTCTTCTTTAACCCAGACTCTCTCATTGACTTTTTGACAGCAACTGATTTACTGCACAAACTCTGATGATGATGCTCTAACACTCCTCACAGCCCTTTCTACCTCAATCTCTCGCTACCCTCTACCCCTGCACTATCCTCTACCCCTGCACTATCCTCTACCCCTGCACTATCCTCTACCCCTGCACTATCCTCTACCCCTGCACTATCCTCTACCCCTGCAACATCCTCTACCCCTGCACTATCCTCTACCCCTGCACTATCCTCTACCCCTGCACTATCCTCTACCCCTGCAACATCCTCTACCCCTGCACTATCCTCTACCCCTGCACTATCCTCTACCCCTGCACTATCCTCTACCCATGCACTATCCTCTACCCCTGCAACATCCTCTACCCCTGCACTATCCTCTACCCCTGCACTATCCACTGCCCCACTACACTCCATGACCTAATAATAATCCCCCTCCCTCTTGCTACCCAATACCCCTGCACCCTTCCCTGCCCTGCTGCGCTGTATGACCCTTGTAGGTTTAGCGCTTTTTTATGATAATAATAATTTCGTTGGTTTATCTTAATTTTAAAGGATAACTGGACTAGAATTTATTCTGACAAACTGTTACAAAACAGGTGACAGTCTAGATGCTAGAGGGGGATCAAGAAGTTGACCTTGTGGTATTCTCTGGAGATGTCTGTACTTTATGGTCCCCTCAAGGAAGGTTCCTTGACAATGGTGAGGGGCTCTTGATCTAGGGAATTGGATATGTGCTCCAGTTCCCTGAATTAAGCCTGACTACCTTCCACATCCCCCCCCTCACAGGCGCTGTATAATCCTACGGGTTTAGCGCTTTCCCCTTGATTATAGTAATAATGTCTATACTTTATGGATATCGCATTTTGTAACACATACATACATACTACATGAGCATAAACACACATATACTATACTATGCACACATATACTACACTGAACACAAAAGGATATATACACATGTATAGGTACACGCATACTCATGCATATATTGCACATGTATGCGAATACGTAATACGTATTCGCACACATTCCTATGCACGTGTAAGCTATGCACATTCATACATGTGATTCCAACTTTTTTAAGAATTTCATTACAATTTCAAATTTGCATCCAAAGTATCTGAACTTATATGGTGTCATCGTTCTTAGGGAATGTATCAGCGTTAACATTCTGAAGCTGATGACGCATTCTTTAGATACTGAATGAAAAATTGTGTGAATGTATGTACATACATAAACTCTCACAAGAATACATACACACACACACATACACACACACATACACACACACACACACACACACACACACACACACACACACACACACATACACACACACATACACACACACACATACACACACACACACACACATACACACACACACAACACACAAAACACACACACACACATATATATATATATATATATATATATATATATATATATATATATATATGTGTGTGTGTGTGTGTGTGTGTTAGTTAGTTACCATTTTGTCCTAGGCACATGTCGATTAGACACTAGGCCTGATGTATGTATGTATGTGTGTGTGTGTGTGTGTGTGTGTGTAACGAAACACTTCGAAATGTTTCGGCCCCGCCGGGAATTGAAGTGAAGCAAGAGCGCTAGCCACCATGCCATCGGGGCGTGTGTGTATTCACCTATTTGTGATTGCTACTACGTCCTCTCTCTCCCTGCTCCATGAGCTTTATCAAACCTCGTCTTAAAACTATGTATGGTTCCTGCCTCCACTATGTCGCTTTCTAGGCTATTCCACTTCCTGACAACTCTATGACTGAAGAAATACTTCCTAACATCCCTTTTACTCGAAGGAGTCTTCAACTTCCAATTGTGACCCCTTGTTTCTGTGTCCCCTCTCTGGAACATCTTGTCTCTGTCCACCTTATCTATTTCTCGCAGTATTTTATATGTCGTTATCATGTCTCCCCTAACCCTCCTGTCCTCTAGTGTCGTCAGGCCGATTTTCCTTAACCTTTCTTCGTAGGACAATCCCTTGCTTGACTAGTCTTTCCTTGGAGAAGCTTTTACGTCTTTTCAGATTTTCGCTAATTTGTAAATCCTTTACTTGACTATTTTCACTTTCTCAATTTCTTGACGTGCTTGACCAGGTGTGGGTTCCAAACTGGTGCTGCATACTCCAGTATGGGCCTGACGTATATGGTGTACAGAGTCTTGAATGATTCCTTAGTGAGGTATTGGAACGCTATTCTTAGGTTTGCCAGCCGCCCGTATGCTGCAGCAGTTATCTGATTGATGTGTGCCTCAGGAGATGTGCTCGGTATTATACTCACCCCAAGATCTTTTTCCTTGAGTGAGGTTTGCAGTCTTTGGCCACCTATACTATACTCTGTCTGCGGTCTTCTTTACCCTTCCCCGATCTTCATGACTTTACATTTGGCAGGGTTAAATTCAAGGAGCCAGTTACTGGACCAGGCTTGTAGCCTGTCCAGGTCTCTTTGTAGTCCTGCCTGATCCTCGACTCATTTAATTCTTCTCATTAACTTCACATCATCTGCAAACAGGGACACTTCTGAGTCTATCCCTTCCGTTATGTCATTCACATATACCAAAAACAGTACAGGTTCTAGGACTGACCCTTGTGGAACCCCACTCGTCACTCGACACCTCGTCACGTACCATGACTCGTTGTTGCCTCCCTGTCAGATATTCTCTGATCCATTGCAGTGCCTTTCCTCTTACGTGTGCCTGATCCTCTAGATTTTGCATTAACCTCTTGTGAGGAACTGTGTCGAACGCCTTCTTGCAATCCAAGAAAATGCAGTCTATCCACCCCTCTCTCTCGTGTCTTACTTCTGTTACCTTGTCATTAAACTCCAGTAGGTTTGTGACACAGGATTTTCCTTCCCTGAAACCGTGCTGGTTGTCGTATATAAGCTTGTGTCTTTCTAGGTGCTCCACCACTCTCCTCCTGATGATCTTCTCCATGACTTTGCATACTATACACGTCAGTGACACAGGTCTGTAGTTTAATGCCTCATGTCTGTCTCCTTTCTTAAAAATTGGGACTACATTTGCCATCTTCCACGCCTCAGGTAGTTGCCCAGTTTCAATGGATGTGTTGAAGAATTGTGTTAGTGGCACACACAACATCTCTGCTCCCTCTCTAAGGACCCACGGAGAAATGTTGTCCGGTCCCACCGCTTTTGAGGTATCGAGTTCACATAGCAGCTTCTTCACCTCCTCCTCGGTTGTGTGTATTTCATCCAGCACTTGTTGGTATACCTCCCTATTCTGAATTCCTGGAGTCCTTCCTGTCTCCTCTGTAAATACTTTTTTAAATCTCATGTTGAGCTCCTCACATACCTCTTGGTCGTTTCTTGTGAACTCCCCACCTTCCTTCCTCAGCCTGATTACCTGGTCCTTGACTGTTGTTTTCCTCCTGATGTGGCTTTACAACAGCTTCGGGTCAGACTTGACTTTTGATGCTATATCATTTTCATATTGTCGCTGAGCCTCCCTTCTTACCTGTGCATATTCGTTTCTGGCTCTTCGGCTAATCTCTTTATTTTCCTGGGTACTTTGTCTTCTGTACTTTTTCCATTCTCTATTACACTTAGTTTTTGCCTCCCTACACCTCTGGGTGAACCAAGGACTCGTTCTGGTCTTCCCGTTACTTCTGTTTTCCTTGGGGACAAACCTCTCCTCTGCCTCTTTGCATTTAGTTGTCACATATTCCATCATTTCTTTTACTGGTTTTCCTGCCAATTCTCTCTCCCACTGAACGTCTTGTAGGAAGTTCCTCATGCCTGTGTAGTCCCCCCTTTTGTATTTTCGTTTCTCCTTTCCTATTCCTGCTTCCCTCTCCACTTGAAGCTCAACTATATAATCAAAATACAGAACCAAATGATCACTAGCTCCAAGGGGCCTTTCATACGTGATATCCTCGATGTCCGAACTACTCAAGGTGAATACTAGGTCCAGTCTTGCTGGATCATCCCCACCTCTCTCTCTGGTAGTGTCTCTAACATGTTGATGCATGAGGTTTTCCAGTACCACATCCATCATCTTGGCTCTCCATGATTCAGGACCCCTGTGAGGCTCCAGGTTTTCCCAATCAATCTCCTTGTGATTGAAATCACCCATAACTAGTAACTTTGCTCTCCCCATGTGGGCTGTTCTGGTTACCTCGGCTAGTGTGTCTACCATTGCTCTGTTGCTCTCGTCGTATTCTTCTCTTGGCCTCCTGCAGTTCTGTGGCGGGTTGTACATTACAGCAATTACCACCTTATGGCCCTCAGACTGAATTGTTCCTACTATGTAGTCCCTTTCACCCATTCCATCCATTCCTTCCACTTCCTCAAATCCCCACCTGTTCTTAATGAGCAGTGCAACTCCTCCTTCCCCTCTGCTCCCTCTATCTTTCCTGAGGATTTGATATCCGGGTGGAAAGATTGCATCTGTTATCATCCTGGTGAGTTTCGTTTCTGTGAGTGCTATTATGTCTGGGGATGTCTCCTTTATTCTTTCATGCCACTCCTCACATTTATTTGTTATACCATCTGCATTTGTATACCAAACCATCAACTTCTTTTCTAAAACTGTAGTCTTGGGGGTACGTTGGGGTTGGGGAAGTGGGAGATCTGATGGGGAACTATGGGTGGTTGGTGTGAAGGTGGAGTTTGTAATGAGGTGGGTGGAATCATTGGGTATGGCATGTGTGTTTTGGGTTAGATTGTTTGGTTGCATTGGGGTTGTCCAGGTTGGGGGACATCTGAAGGTGGTTGTATTAGAGCTTCCTCCTGAGTCTGGGTTTTCCTGTCCATCTCTCTTTCCTCCTTTTGTCTCTGTACCCTCTCTTTCAGTTTCTGTCTTTCTTCCTGTGTTCTGTCGCGGTCGAGATACACCCTCCGGTACTCTGACATATCCCTTAGTCTTGCTTTCTCCTGCATGAATACATACACACATGCAGACATATACAGTTTTTCACATTTTGCTGCATTAAAATTTTTATCTGTTAGAATATTCGTTTTTTCCTGTATTGGGGTAGAGGCGGCTGGGCTTATGGAATATGTGGATATCTTCCTCAGATCATGGAGTGACTGAAATGCATCTAGTTATTATTACAGTCAGTGGGACGCGTTAAATTCATTAGGGTGGTACAGCGCCTGTAGGAATGGAAGGCAATCAGGTTTGATTTGAGAAAGGGTGAGGTAGCTCCACTTCCTCTGTTCAAAAGCTATTCATCGTCATTGAATTTTGCAACCCGGGATTTTCGTAATGTTTGTTCTTCAGTATGTTTTAATTTTGAAGACCTGTGAATAGCAAGTCTTTTGCGTCGCGTTTTCAGCATCTGTGGGACGTCTACAATATAGATAAGAAAACATTTTGTTCGGATTTTTACACGGATGGTTAGCCATTCATGATAACCCAAGAAAGTCGGTGTGTCATCGAGGACTGTCTTAATTAGGGTCCTTCAATCTTGTCCCCCAGGATGCTACCCACACTAATCGGCTAACACCCAGTACCAACTTACTTGTTAGGTGAACAGGGACATCAGGTGTATGGAAACAGGCCCAATGTTTCCAACTGGCCGGGGAATGAAACATTGACACGGTGTGTGAGGCGAGAGCGTCACATACCATTCATCTTCTTGGTTCGCCGGTACTCTCCCGGCCCGGGTCTTTTCCAGAAGGTGACCCGGCCTTGGCTCCCTGTCTTGGCAGTGTCTGAGACCTATGTCTCCCATGGGGCTAGGCCTGTCCCCAGGCCTAGCCCCATTCCCCGCCCTCACGGGGCTCGTTGGGAGAAGTTAGGCCTCTAGTCTGCCATCTTCCCCGCCCCAGGGGGGCTCGTGGGAATGGCAGTCTTGTGAGCTGCAGGTGGTAGTAAGCTCTGGCTCTGGCACCTTCCCCGCCCTAGGAGGGCTCGTAGGAATGATGTCCGTGACTGCTGTCACCTACCACTCACTTGTTTCCCTAATGTTTCTGGTCCTGATCTACTTCTTGCCTGAGAAGCACCTCTCTTTCTCCGTAATGTTTCCTATTGTATCCGATAACTGTGCTCAGGTAATTACCAGATACAATATAAATGAACATAATATTGGACAAACAAAATAAATATAAATAAATATAAGAAGTACATTTTATAAAATATAGGTTAGTATGGTTAAAACATGATGAAGAAAACGAACAAAGAAAGGAAGAGAGTTCTATAATTAATATAGGATCCAGATACAAAACTAAGGTTGGTCGTCAAGTACAAATCAGGATACAGCATTAAAAATTATACAAGATACAGAACTAGTTCAAATCAATAGACAAAAATTTGAATACACCAATGAAAATCTAGAACTAGATACAACAAACATATTGAAAGGCATAAAGAAAAACGATATTAACATGAAAGGCCAGGATAAGCTACCTTAACTACTAATGGAAACAGAAATAGGACAAAAGCTATGTAAGCTACGTATATAAATTAGCTAAGTCTTGATTTGGAATGGGAAATAAATTTCTAGTGACACAGCCTTGCTGTACGTACTGGTAGGATACACTGGAAATTTGTGAAGCAATGAGAAAACCACCTAGGTTTAAAAATAGCTAGGTTAAGGTAGGCTGGGAGATGCTATGTTAGACACAGTC
The DNA here is from genome assembly GCA_009830355.1 of Cherax destructor. Lineage (NCBI taxonomy): Eukaryota > Metazoa > Arthropoda > Malacostraca > Decapoda > Parastacidae > Cherax > Cherax destructor. The sequence continues at coordinate 20,388 of WNWK01016249.1, read as the reverse complement.
ACATTGTTATGACTAAATTTAATTTTTTATCCTTTATTTTTACTTCCACACTTAACACCAACACATTTCTTACTAATATATAATTGCTAGCTATATTATAATAGCACAAATCACAAGGCACACATATATTAAACATATTTCATAAAATGGAGGTTGCAGTATTTTTTAGTGCACTATATTACAACATACTCCTAAAATTCTTAACAATGGCTTAAAACAATATATTCCCTATTACCAATACTAATATTAACTAACATTTACTTCAATAACTAAAATATTAAACCATTAAACAGATGCAGAATAAAGAAATAATTCAATTTATTTTGGGCTAAACAAAATATCTAGTGAAAATTTTTTGGAACATTCTCAGCAAAACGAACATCAGCGAGTGTGAATCCTCATACTCTTAAAAAAATTCATATTCATATTTAACTCCTGTTTCATTAATTCTGAATATGTTTCAGTACAAAAATTATATTAATGAAGGTTTATTGGTTATTACAGAACAGAAGGGACTCAGGTAAGGACCCACTAGGGGTGAGAGGGAAGTGGGGGACAGTTGAAGAATAGATGAGGGAGAGGAAAGAATTACAGAGAATGGAAGAGTTAGGACTAGACCCAACAGGTTATTAAAATGTTTATTCACTGCACTTTATTTACAGATTCATATATACTTACTAAGCATTATGAAGGTAATTATGTATTATTAAAAAAACAGTGGTTGTTCTGAGGCGTTTACGAGTATTAATCACACTGGGGACAGTGTGAATGACTTTGAGCTGCCATTCAACCCTTTACCCCTTGTTACTTTTTTCTGTTTATTGTTCGCTTGATTGGAATTAGATCTATCTTACAGTTAGGGAATTGGCACGATCCTTTTTTTACACAAGCGTTTCACAAGGTTAGGTTAATGGTTAATAACTTTACTTACAAGCTAAAAGCTGTTATCTACATCAGCTCATTTTTAAGCTTTTTTATTGTAATAAAACATACAAATAGGGAACAGGATGAAGCTGGAGCCATCTGTGGGCCAGTGATTTCATTTGGTCAACTGACTTTATTTTGTGTTCTTTATGCTGTACAAACATGGTCCAGAATGAGACACTTGTGCATTTGGGAATCTTTATTGAGGAAACGTTTCGCCAGGCAGTGGCTTCTTCAGTCAAATACAAACAGTGAAAGATGAGGAGGAAGAAGTATTCAGTCCCTCAGTCTGGAGTGTTCAATCCATCAAGCTTGAGAAAAGTACAGCATATGCTCGGAGAAGTGACTTATATACTGCAGTCATGGGAGTAGAAACAGGAGGGGGCAGTCACCACTGGGCATATCCACTAGTGTAAGTAGGTCATGCCTGTAGATGGGCAAACGTAGAAGAATTCTCTGGATCAGTAAATAAGCCGCTTCCCCGAGCATATGCTGTACTTTTTTCATGATTGATGGATTGAACACATCGACTCCAGGCTAAGGGACAGATTACCCCTTTCTCCTCATCTTTCACCATTCTCTATACTGGACTGAAGAAGTCACTAGATGACGAAACGTTTCCTCAATTAAGATTCCCAAATGTCGCACAAGTGTCTCACTGTCTGTTTTCTAAACCATTATTACATCACGAATATGTTCCAAACTAGTTATCCTAGGAATAAATTATCTTGGATTAGGTGGTGTTCTTTAGAAGGGCACAGCCAGAGTGTAGTTGATACTTGCTGTAGAAGCTAACCTCTCGCTGTCCTCCAGTGAAGCCTTGTGTGGGACCTTGACAGTATTGGCCATGTACATAACAGTAAGACCCCCATTCTCTCTCTCTCTCTCTCTCTCTCTCTCATCTTCTCTCTCTCTCTCTCTCTCTCTCTCTCTCTCTCTCCGGAAACATGATGCTCATTTTTCCACTGTCATGATTCGGGATGGACCTATATGGTTATTCTCTCTCTCTCTCTCTCTCTCTCTCTCTCTCTCTCTCTCTTATGTATTTTTCCGTCTTTCCGAATGTTTCTATTTATCTGATTATATATTTTTTATTTACCTTCTTTTATCTCTCCTTCCCTCCATGTCTCCTTCCGTTAGATTCATCTAACTCTTACCCACCCTCTGATTCCTCTCTCTCTCTTTCCTTCACAATTAGTTCTCCGCTTTCAATGCCCTTCTCTCTCCATTCCCCTTATTCTCTCTCATCCTCCACCGTCATTCCCTGTCATCTTCCCCAAATTCTCTCGCCCTCCACCACTTCTTCTTGCCGTTCACCATTCCTTCTCTGTCTTCCCTATTCCGTCTCCACAATTCCTTCTCACTCTTCATATTGTCACCTTCTCCATCATCTCTCTTTCCTTCACATCATTTTGACACCTGGAAAAAATGTTCATTACAGACGCGGCTTTTGACGCTGGTGTCTCGTCTTCAGTGTTTAGTTTGGCATTTTTTGGAGGGTTTTTCCTGGGAATGCAGCACTTACTACCCCTTCCTGGATCCCATCCAGCAGCAAACCGCCAAATTTTTGAAGAAATAGTTGATCTTGTCCTCCAAGAATCTCTCTTTTTCTTGCAGATGTCATTTTCTCGGATCATTTTAGTATGTTACCAGAAGTTTTTATCTTTCCTCTTCTCATCTTTTTTTTTCCCATCCTGAACATTCTCATTGTTTTCCGTCTTTATTCGCTATACAGTTTTTTTCCCCTAACACCACTGGAAACCATTTTAACAGTGGTGACTGTGGAACTAAGTCGGCAAACGAGTGAAAAGACGCATTGTGTAGAGTAATGTACATCTTTGCACTCGTCTGAAATTTGATAATATTCAATCCTAAGCTAAATGTTGGCTAAAAATAGAGGCTTGCTTTGTATTACGTATTTTTAGCCTCCTATTGAACTTCTTATATTCATCTTTCTTGTATGCAAACACCACATGACTGGAATAATACATAGATAACCCACACATGGAAGAGAGGAGCTTATGACGACGTTTCGGTTCCACTTGGACCATTTACAAAGTCACACTAACAAAAAAGTGAGGAAGCCAGTGTATATATTTAGGAGAGCGGGAAAAAAGACAGGAACAAGAGAGGGAGAAGAGGAAGTAGTGGTAGTGGTAAGTAGGTAGTGGGAGTAGTAGTAGTAGAAATAGTGGTAGTAGAAAGTTGGGAGAGTAGTTTATGGAAAAAAAAAAAAAAAGGGGGGGAGTGAAGGGTGAAGGGAGGCAAAAGTACTATGACACCATACATAAAAGACAACGGACAGCTTGAAGGGCGACACAGCAGCTTTTGATACAAGAGCATTTGAACAATTCTGCGTCAACCAACTTGAGACAAGCGCCTCCTTCTGTAGAAAGTGTAACTTAGAGAGGTGTAATGTCTCCAGCCTCCTATGCTATATTGAAGAAGGAGATAAATATAAGTGCAAGAGATATTGAATTATACGTAATGAGAGCTATGGAAGGGTCTACAATCCAGTGGCGGATGCATAATAGGTGGGGTGGCCGTGGTGCCGTTTAGCCATAAGGCAAATTTACTGTTGGGATTTAATAACAGTATCATGATACGATGGGGTAGTGAAGAGGCCGTGAAGGAAAGGGCCAGCCGTCCTATCCTGTATCGGGGTAATCTTCCACCAAGAGCGAAAAGGGAAAAAAAATAGAAGCAATAGTAAAGGAATGGGGGGGGGAGACTAAGTAGAAGTAAAAATGGGGTCAGTGTAAGGACAAGAAAAGGAGCACTGCAGGAGTGCTAAGGACCCGCAAGGGGTAGGACCTAAATGAAGAGGGGATTAGAAAACTGACGAACAGAACAGGATAAGGTGAAAAACAGGAACAGAAAGAAAAAAATAGGAAAGGGGGTGAAGAAAGGATCAGGTTAAGTCACGAGTGTTCCGATGTTTAGAATATTTGATAGTGTAATGAGAATGAAAGGCATCTACAGAGACAAAGCCAAGACTAAGATTCATAGAAGAAAAGTTGTGCATAAGGGATGTTTTCACAGTCAGCAACTTGTTGAAGTATCCCTTATACACAACTTTCCTTGTAGTTTTAGCTTTGTTAATGTAGATCTCTTCCTTTCTCATGACTATGTACCTAACACTACCATTACTTTCTCTTCTTCCTCTCTTGTTCCCGTCATTTCCCTCGCTCTCCTATATATATATAAATATATATATATATATATATATATATATATATATATATATATATAAACACGCTGGATAACAGGTATATCTAGCTACTTCTACTTACACTTTAGGTCACACTACACTGGCATACACATGCATATATATACATACACACATCTAGGTTTTTCTTCTTTTTCTTAATAGCTCTTGTTCCTTTTATTTTCTCTATTGTCCATGGGGAAGTGGAAAAGAATCTTTCCTCCGTAAGCCATGCGTGTCGTATGAGGCGACTAAGATGCCGGGAGCAATGGGCTAGTAACCCCTTCTCCTGTACAAATCTACTAAAAACGAGAAGAAGAAAAACTTTATAAAATTGGGTTGTCTGAATGTGCGTGGATGTAGTGCGGATGATAAGAAAGAGATGATTGCCGATGTTATGAATGAAAAGAAGTTGGATGTCCTGGCCCTAAGCGAAACAAAGCTGAAGGGGTAGGCGAGTTTCAGTGGGGAGAAATAAATGGGATTAAGTCAGGAGTATCTGAGAGAGTTAGAGCTAAGGAAGGGGTAGCAATAATGTTGAAGGATCAGTTATGGAAGGAAAAGAGGGAATATAAATGTGTAAATTCAAGGATTATGTGGATTAAAATAAGGGTCGGATGCGAAAAGTGGGTCATAATAAGCGTGTATGCACCTGGAGAAGAGAGGAGTGTAGAGGAGAGAGAGGATTTTGGGAGATGTTAAGCGAATGTATAGGAACTTTTGAACCAAATGAGAGAGTAATTGTGGTAGGGACCTAAATGCTAAAGTGGGAGAAACATGCAGAGAGGGTGTAGTAGGTAAGTTTGGGGTGCCAGGTGTAAATGATAATGGGAGCCCTTTGATTGAACTTTGTATAGAAAGGGGTTTAGTTATAGGTAATACATATTTTAAGAAAAAGAGGATAAATAAGTATACAAGATATGATGTAGGGCGTAATGACAGTAGTTTGTTGGACTATGTATTGATAGATAAAAGACTGTTGAGTAGACTTCAGGATGTACATGTTTATAGAGGGGCTACAGATATATCAGATCACTTTTTAGTTATAGCTACAGTGGGAGTAAAAGGTAGATGGGATACAAGGAAAATAGAATCAGTAAGTAAAAGAGAGGTGAAGGTTTATAAACTAAAAGAGGAGGCAGTTAGGGTAAGATATAAACAACTATTGGAGGATAGATGGGCTAGTGAGAGTGTAGGCAATGGGGTCGAAAATGTATGGGGTAGATTTAAAAATGTAGTGTTAGAGTGTTCAGCAGAAGTTTGTGGTTACAGGCGAGTGGGTGCGGGAGGGAAGAGGAGCGATTGGTGGAATGATGATGTAAAGAGAGTAGTAAGGGAGAAAAAGTTAGCATATGAGAGGTTTTTACAAAGTAGAAGTGATGCAAGGAGGGAAGAGTATATGGAGAGAAAAAGAGAGGTTAAAAGAGTGGTGAAGCAATGTAAAAGAGAGCAGATGAGAGAGTGGGTGAGATGTTATCAGCAAATTTTGTTGAAAATAAGAAAAAGTTTTGGAATGAGATTAATAAGTTGAGGAAGCCTAGAGAACAAATGGATTTGACAGTTAAAAATAGGAGAGGAGAGTTATTAAATGGAGAGTTAGAGGTATCGGGAAGATGGAGAGAATATTTTGAGGATTTGTTAAATGTTGATGAAGACAGGAAGCTGTGATTTCGTGTGTAGGGCAAGGAGGAATAACATCTTGTAGGAGTGTGGAAGAGCCAGTTGTGGGTGTAGGGGAAGTTCGTGAGGCAGTGGGTAGAATGAAAGGGGGTAAGGCAGCTGGGATTGATGGGATAAAGATAGAAATGTTAAAAGCAGGTGGGGATATAATTTTGGAGTGGTTGGTGCTATTATTTAATAAATGTATGGAAGAGGGTAAGGTACCTAGGGATTGGCAGAGAGCGTGTATTGTTCCTTTGTATAAAGGCAAAGGGGACAAAAGAGAGTGCAAAAATTATAGGGAATAAGTCTGTTGAGTGTACCTGGTAAAGTGTATGGTAGAGTTATTATTGAAAGAATTAAGAGTAAAACAGAAAGCAGGATAGCAGATGAACAAGGGGCTTTAGGAAAGGTAGGGGGTGTAGACCAAGTGTTTACAGTGAAACATATAGGTGAACAGTATTTGGATAAGGGTAAAGATGTTTTTGTGGCATTTATGGATTTGGAAAAGGCGTATGATAGGGTAGATAGGGGGCAATGTGGCAGATGTTGCAGGTGTATGGAATAGGAGGAAGGTTACTGAAAGCAGTGAAGAGTTTTTATGAGGATAGTGAGGCTCAGGTTAGAGTGTGTAGGAGGGAAGGGACTATTTCCCAGTAAAAGTGGGCCTTAGACAAGGATGTGTGATGTCACCGTGGTTGTTCAATATATTTATAGATGGGGTTGTAAGAGAAGTGAATGCGAGGGTCTTGGCAAGAGGTGTTGGGCTAAAAGATAAAGAAGCAAATACAAAGTGGGAGTTGTCACAGTTGCTTTTGCTGATGACACTGTGCTTTGGGAGATTCTGAAGAGAAGCTGCAGAGGTTGGTGGATGAATTTGGTAGGGTGTGTAAAAGAAGAAAATTGAAAGTGAATATAGGAAAGAGTAAGGTGATGAGGATAACAAAAGAATAGGTGACGAAAGATTGGATATCAGATTGGAGGGAGAGAGTATGGAGGAGGTGAATGTATTCAGATATTTGGGAGTGGACATGTCGGCGGATGGGTCTATGAAGGATGAGGTGAATCATAGAATTGATGAGGGAAAAGGGTGAGTGGAGCACTTCGGAGTCTGTGGAGACAAAGAACCTTGTCCATGGAAGTAAAGAGGGAATGTATGAGAGTATAGTTATACCAACGCTCTTATATGGGTGTGAAGCATGGGTGATGAATGTTGCAACGAGGAGAAGGCTGGAGGCAGTGGAGATGTCATGTCTGAGGTCAATGTGTGGTGTGAATATAATGCAGAGAATTCGGAGTTTGGAAATTAGGAGGAGGTGCGGATTACCAAAACGATTGTCCAGAGAGCTGAGGAGGGGTTGTTGAGGTGGTTTGGACATGTAGAGAGAATGGAACGAGACAGAGTGACTTCGAGAGTGTATAAATCTGTAGTGGAGGGAAGGCGGGGTAGGGGTCGGCCTAGGAAAGGTTGGAGGGAGGGGGTAAAGGAAGTTTTGTGTGCGAGGGGCTTGGATTTCCAGCAAGCATGTGTGAGCGTATTTGATAGGAGTGAATGGAGGCATATGGTTTTTAATACTTGACGTGCTGTTGGAGTGTGAGCAAAGTAACATTTATGAAGGGATTCAGGGAAACCGGCAGGCCGGACTTGAGTTCTGGAGATGGGAAGTACAGTGCCGGCACTCTGAAGGAGGGTGTAAATGTTGCAGTTTTATAACTGTAGTGTAAAGCACCCTTCTGGCAAGACAGTGATGGAGTGAATGATGATGAAAGTTTTTCTTTTTCGGGCCACCCTGCCTTGGTGGGAATCGGCCGATGTGTTAATAAAAAAAAAAAAAAAAAATATATATATATTAAAAATATATATATATATATATATATATATATATATATATATATATATATATATATATATATATATATATATATATATATATATATATATATATACATGTAGTGGCTTCCTCACTCTTTTCTGTTAGCGTGACTTTGTAAATGATTTTCAGGCGCCCAAACCATGATATAGGAACATGGTAAACTTCTATGGCACGAAATTAATAAGGAATCTAGATAGGTAAATATTGTGTTAATGGGAGATTTTAACTTTATACGAACTGACTGGAGCAATTTGACAGGAAATCTTAAGTCTAGCCTTTTTTTTTGTTTTTTATACGTTCCAGGATTGTTTTTTAAAACAGTTTATGACAGAACCAACTAGACGAAATAATCTGTTTGACTTGGTTCTTAACAACAAGGAATCACTAATTAATACTCTTGAGGTTAATAATGAGCTTGGAAAAAGCGATCACAAATCACTCAGTTTGAATATATCAGGGAATTGTCTTAATAACTATAACCAAGTCAATGCCCCTGACTTCTGCTTGGCCGATTTCATTATACTGAGAAATTGTGTAGATGAATGGTTCAAAGAACCGACAAGTTATAAATTAGACACATATGCAACATTTGGGTATCTTTATTGAGGAAACGTTTCGCCACACAGTGGCTTCATCAGTCCAATACAAAGTAGAAAGGTGTAAGGAGAGGAGGAGTTTTGAGGTAATCAGTCCCTCGGCCTGGAGTCGATGTGTTCAGTCCATCAATCTGAGAAATTGCCTGGGTGGGGTGAACTGGTATGATCTGACCTGTCATTATCTTGTGGGTCAAGTAAGCGGTGATGGTTGCCAATAAGACATTTTTCAAAGCATAGTTCAAGCTGCCCAGGCTACTTATATTCCAAATATGGAAATTAATTAAATAAAAAATAACCCCTAGATTAATATATCTCGTAGGTCATAAAAGAGGCATTTAGTGGCGAATCAGAAGGGGAGAGGGGCACTCGAGACATCAATATATTTAATTAAAAGGAGAAATAAAGCTATAATAAAAGCCAAAAGACATTATGAAGTTAAAGTTGTAAGGGATTCGAAGATTAACCTAAAAGTTTTCTTCAGGTATAGAAGAGTATGACACCTTATCGTAAGTGACAAAGATACGTGTTCAATCTTCAATACTTATTTCCTATCAGTTTCTACCCAACAGGATATTAGAGAAGTTCCAGAAATAGAAAATTATATTGGTCAGAACCAAACAGATCCCAGGGCCCTGATGAACTCTTCTCAAGGGTTATAAAGGAACTTCGCAAACCATTAGAGAGTCTTTTCAACATATCACTACAAACTGGCACGGTCCCACATAAGTGGAAAATAACAAATGTGATTCCTGTCTACAAAGCAAGAGACAGGTCCTTAACTTCGAATTATAGACCAATTAGCCTAACCTTCATTGTGGGAAAATTGATGGAGTCAGTAACCGCCCAGGCTATTCGAAGCCACCTTCAAAAATATTCATTGATCTCAGCACGGTTTTACAAAGAGGCGTTCCAGCCTTATGAATTTACTAATTTTTTTCACTAAGGTATTTGAGGAAGCAGATCACAGTAATGAATATGATATTGTGTACATGGACTTCAGAGTTCCACACCGGAGACTGCTGGATGAAGTAGAGGCACGTGGAATAGGAGGGAATTTTTTTAAGTAGAAAAACATTTGAATGTCACACCATGGTCAAAACGGTTTTTTTTTTTTCAGTTATCGAATAACCTTAGGAAAGCTAAGCAAAATGCCTTCAAAACTCACTCCATCACTCGGGTGCAATTAATCCATGAGTATGCAACACCAGTGTAAATCCCTCGCTTAGTCACAAAGCAAAATTTGACGAAGTTGAAAAATATGCATCGTACCGGAACTGAATTAATTAAGCCCCTCACGGGAGGCTCCCTGATGTGGGTGAGGGTCTCTTAATCTTAAAAATAGATCTGTGCTCCCGTTCTTTGAATCTATTCTGAATACCTTCCATTCCTCCAGGGACTTTATGAACCCTACGGGTTTAATGCTTCCTATGAATGTAATGACAACAACGTATTTCGGTCGCTGTGTGACCCGGGAAAGGTCTTAACGTTTTGCATAACCCTGACCTTCCGAGGTCAGAGTGCATTCAGAGTGCAGAATGCAGTTAAATATCACCGTTGAAGATTTGAAGCGAATCATAACAGATATTTACAAAATCACACGGACACTTATATACATTTTTTTCAATAAATATGGTAGATTAAGATATTCACAGCCCAAAATTAATTCAAATCTTCCACTAAGAAACATGAGCTTGGAAGCCAAACTGAAGAGGGATTTTCTTTCTATCTCAAGAGCGACCAGCATCCTAAAATTCACTAATACATTAAACTTAAAGCTCAGAATTTGCATTAACAAGTAACCATTAACAAGTCACTCAGAATTACAGCATGAGAAACACTATTTCAATTTTTCCAGTTTCTTTCATAAAGAAAAGGCAGACTGGTACAAACAGAGGCCAAAATCCGTCCAAGTAAGATTTTCCAACGCATTTAGGTAATTAATTAACTTTTTTAAACTTTGAGAACATAATATACATTTTTTACAGTGGTCTTGAGGGCACACGTACGTTATGTGCACATAAATGCATATTCTGTAGATTTTACCTAGGATAATCCAATAAAATAACTGTGGTTTATTCAAGATGAGAAGATATGTTCTCCAGTTATTTCATACAAACCAGCGAGATCAATAAAACAGTCACATTAAAACAAAAAAATCAATGTCATGTTTCCTTTGAGGAAAACACATCAGCAATAAAAATTTAAAGACGCCCAGAAGAGACAGTCTCAGTTATTGTTCAAAATGTGCACCCACACAGGTTACAGTAAACCCTTAACAAATGTGCACCCACACAGGTTACAGTAAACCCTTAACAAATGTGCACCCACACAGGTTACAGTAAACCCTTAACAAATGTGCACCCACACAGGTTACAGCAAACCCTCAACAAATGTGCACCCACACAGGTTACAGCTTAACAATGACGACCTTCACCTGAGGAAACACTAGAGCTGGGAATGATGGAACCAAACCTGAGCGGAGGGTAAGTATGAATGTCAGCTGTTCCACCAACCTTCACTTAGTAATACTTGACCAGGGTTAAAAATTTTAAGCTAATCAGAAAAGATATTCTGAAGCTGTAAATGAGAGCTTGGAAGAAGGTAAAGGAACGTGAGAACAACCTACCTGGAGTATACCTGGAGAGGGTTTCGGGGGTCAACGCCCCCGCTGCCCGGTCTGAGACCAGGCCTCGTGGTGGATCAGGGTCTGATCAATCAGGCTGTTACTGCTGGCCGCACACAAACTGACGTACGAACCACAGCCCGGCTGGTCAGGTACTGACTTTGGGAGGGGAAAGAAAACCGGAAACAGAGCACGAGCACGGGGGACAAAGCCTACAAAACTTCCTGATAGAGAAGAACCTCGAGGTAATGTGAGGCGCACATCTTCCCAATATCCGTCAAAGCAAACACAAAACCTGTCAGTTTAAATGATAGCTTTAATGAACTACAACAAGGAGTCATTCACGATATTATATATGAAGTTTGGTATATGAAGCACCAACGGGTAAAAAAAAAAGGAGTCCTTTATTAGATGAAATCTTTTGCTATCAGTGTCTTGTCATCCCTTGTTGACATCACCTCCATGCAACAGTATGCAACACATCTGATTAAGCATGTTAAGAAGCTGGAAAGACTGCAAAGGGTTGCAATAAGACTAGTTCCGGAACTAAGAGGAATGAGCGATGATGAGAGGCTAAAGGAGCTAAATCTGATGATATTAGAGGATAGAAGTGCCAGGGAGTGACATGATTACCACATACAAAATAATGATATGAAATGACAGGGTAAAGAGTGCGAGTATATTTGAGATGGTCACATGGATGCTAGGAAATACTTCTTTAGCTATAGAGTGGTCAGGAAAAGGTAGAGGCAGGATCCATGCATATATTTGAAAATAGTAATGATAGGGCTCACGCAGCCAGGAGAGAGGAAACCCCGTAGCTGCCAGCAGTGAGGCTGGGCCAGGAGCTGAGACTCGATTCTTGAAGCCACAAATGGGTGGATGCAAATAGGTGAGGACAATGGCACAGATGCTGACTTCATCTATGGGTTCAGATGCATGTATACAACAGTAATTCACATAAATTAAACAAAAATCAGGAGGCAGAATCCAAGAGCCACAGCTCCCCACCTGACCCACAAACGCAACTATGTAAATCAAAACAGAGTAGTACATACTCCAATCTCATTCCCCTCTTAATTCCTAATCAAACCGCCATCTTAAACAACAGATTTTGACACCTTACAAACCCACTCCCTTTCTCCCACGTCCCACCTCTCCTCCCATCCACCTCCCTCCCTCACCCACCTTACCTCTCTTCCCTTCCCCCACACCTAATATATAAGAGCCCCGTCAGGCCCACTGGGTCCCCAGTAAATAAGCGGACTCAGACCATATTTCCTGGGAGGGCGTCGGTCAGTCATCCATCACGGTAGTAGGAGGAGAGGGAGGGAGATGGAAAGAGGGAAGGGGGGTAGAGGGGAGGAGGGAGGGAGGGAGGAGAGGGATGGAAGGAAAAAGTTTCACAAGTGGAGCGCCATTACACCTCCAGCGGCGGCTTGGGGAATCAATCATCAAGTCAGGACGTGAGGAGGAGGAGGAGGAGGGGAGGAATGGAGGGGAATGGGAGTAGGAGGTAGGAATCTGGATGGAGACAGGGAAGGAGGGGAATGAAATAGGTAATTAGTCACTGGTCGTTACGCACTGATGGTTACGTGATGAGTTCACACTCAAGGAAAGAAGAGGAATCAACAGTCGTAATCATCCTGAAGAATCAACAGGAACAATACCGTGACTGGAACAATGCACAAATAACCCGCACATAGGAGAAAAAACTTATGACGACGTATCTATCGGACCGAAACGTCGTCATAAGTTTTCCCTTATTACCTGGAGTTTACCTGGAGAGGGTTTCGGGGGTCAACGCCCCCGCGGCTCAGTCTGAGACCAGGCCTCATGGTGGATCAGGGTCTGATTAACCAGGCTGTTACTGCCGGCGGCACGTAAACTGGCGTACGAACCACAGTCCGGTTGGTCAGGTACTGACATTAGGTGCCTGTCCAGTGCCTTCTTGAAGACAGCCAGGGGTCTATTGGTAATCCCCCTAATGTATGCTGGGACACTTATGGTGTTGTCTCTCAGTGTGCTCGTGGCTCCCCTGCTTTTCATCGGGGGAATGTTGCATTTCCTGCCGAGTCTTTTGCTTTCAGAGGGAGTGATTTTCGTGTGCAGGTTTGGTACCAATCTCTCCAGGACCTTCCAAGTGTATATTATCATGTATCTCTCTCGCCTGCGCTCCAGGGAATACAGATCAAGGACCTTCAACCGTTCCCAGTAATTTAGGTGCTTTATCGTACTTATGTGTGCTGTGAAACTGTTTTGTACACTCTCCAGTTCTGCAATGTAGCCAGCCTTGAAGGGGGCTGTTAGTGTACAGCAGTATTCCAGCCTAGAGAGAACAAGTTAGTTAGTTACCATTTTGTCCTAGGCACATGTCGATTAGACACTAGGCCTGTGATTTGATAAGTGTCATCATGGGCTTGGCGGGTTATTTGTGTAATCATCGTGATCATCAAGGTAGGCAGCAGATCCATGTAAGAACCTTGAGAGCAAAGCAGTCAAAGAACCTTGAGAGCAAAGCAGTCAAAGAACCTTGCATCATGTATTTGGTTCACAACAATGGTCTGATTCACACTGACTTTTCATACTTCCTTCTCAAGTTTTGGATGGTAAGCAGAGGCTCATATTTCAGGTAGGCAGCTGCAACACCTGTGCCTATAATAGGTAAAATACCTTGACGGTGTTAATGTGATACAGTGTCGCCTACTGCCTGCTTATCTGTGTGTCTTCTCAGGTGAAGAGTTCAGGTGTAGATTCATCCCATGGGATCTGGAAGATTCAGGTAGAAGTTGTACGTCTGGTGTCTGCTCCAAGGAGGAGGAACTGGTCTACCTGGAGTCAACCTGGAGGGCATTCCGGGGATCAACTCCCCCGCGGCCCGGTCCATGACCAGGCCTCCAGGTGGATCAGGGCCTGATCAACGAGGCTGTTACTGCTGGCCGCACGAACGAACCACAGCCCGGCTGATCTGGCATTGACTTTAGGTGTCTGTCCAGCTCGGCTGATAACTTAAAGTAAATAGATGTCCGAAAGAACTTGTATCATTTCCCACCCCTAGAAATGATTTCCTTAGTTGTGGTATTATAAATATGCAAAAGTGTGATATTTATTCCTAAGACTGTGTATCAAGTACAGTGTAATAGTTCACTCTTTTTGATCCATTCTGATTATTTTCTATGGCAATCCCTTTCTTATATACCAGAGCAATTAGAATACTGAGGAACTGGTCCAATGTGTATGGTAATTAGGTACCTATGCTGGATAATTAAGGTGAAAGTAATAGTGGTTGGTATGGGAGATATCCCAACTAATCGATATTTTTACATTGCGTCTGTAACTGAGTATGTCTATAAGAAAATGGGAATAACTGTTACGCGTTAATGAATTATGCAAATAGTATGGTGTATCAGACCTAGAAGGCGATATAAATTGCGGGTTAGAAGTGGAGATTTCAAATCGTGTATGTATTATTTGCTAATAGTCACTTCTATTACTAAGCTCATGAGATCGACAAGCCAGTGTCTTTTCTAAACACTTGCATTCTCATATGAATGTGCTCTTATATAGCATTATGAGAGATTTTCCCTGGTGTTACTGTGACACTGGTGGTGTATGGTAATAGTGGTCATATAAGGAGTTAGGTAAAAGATATTAGTCTATCATAGCGGCGCTGATCTCGCTTAGTAACATTCACAGAGAACTCACAATGGTTACCCAACTCTATATGTAAGTAAGTAAATTTATTTAGGCACAGGTACACATAAGTACAATTACCATATATAGTGTAAATTATCGAGGATAATTCAAAAAAGTTAGACAAAGTGAACAAGCTAAAGCTTGATCTGAACTTGAATATGCAGAAGTCTCTTAATTACATAATGCAACAACCATTTCCAACATCTGGTGAAGATAAAGGACACTGCCAGGCTGCTCACCTCTTTTGCCGTCCCCCAGACCCTTCTATATCATCAGACCATTCCTTACTAGAGAGATGCACTAGCTTTACTGTTATGTCCAGGATTAATATTCTTATGTTGCCTCAAGCGGCGCAGTTTCATGAGCAACCTGAAGATAGCAATTATACCATAAACAGCACTTTCACTCAAGCTGCTCCTTCCTCAAAGACATCACGTAAGCGATCACTCGTTCCTGGCAATGTTGCATGCAAGTTCTCTGTATTAAACTGATGAAGTCTCAGAAAAAGATATCAACTTGTCGGTATTATATTCCTTCGATCTGAATATTGAAATTGTATATAATACCTACAGGTTGGTAAGCAAGACACATGTGCAACAGTTAGGCTTGTTTATTCCGAAACGCTTCGACTACACAGTAGGCTTCTTCAGTGTGTGAACAAATGTGACACCTCCTACAACTGCTCATATGCTGTTATTCTATTCAAGATTGATGGACTGACAACATCGACTCAAGATTGATGGACTGACAACATCGACTCAAGATTGAGGGACTGACAACCTCACACTCCTCCTGTTCTTCACGATTCTCCTTTGTATGGACTGATGAAGCCACTGCGTGGCGAAACGTTTCCTCAATAAAGATACCCAAGTGTTGCATATGTGTCTAATTTACCAGGCTTCTTCAGTCGAGTACAGAAGAGTGAGCACAAGCAGTAGAGATATAAAGCTACTATGTCATCAGTCCATCACCCTTGAAGACGTAGTTTTGAGGTGGTCAGTCCCTCAACCTGAAGAAGAGGTTTGTTCCATAGTCTGGAACAATGTGAAGTTAAAGCAAGTGTAGGAAGACTTATCTACAGTCATGAGGTGAGACGCAGCGCACTAGTAGAAGAGACAATGTAATCATTGAGAGGTCACGTCCCTCTCAGATCAAAATATTCTCACTTGTAAAAGTTGTTCAAGGTGTTTTATGTTCTATACCGAGATACCATTGTTCCAGACTATGGAGCAAACCTCTTCTCCAGGCTGAAGAAGCCTACTGTGTCGGCGAAACGTTTCGGTATAGAGATGCCTAAGTGTTGCACACGTGTCTTGCTCACATACCTTCGATCTAAAGTTCTCATAACATCTGGACATCTGAGAGAATATATCAGCTGATTAAATGAATACTCTGAATCTTGGAGAAATGGTATGGTGATACCGACAAGATGTCGAAAAAGACACTTATCTCCAAATTGTTAAATCAACAGGATAATACCCATTCTAGAGACCTCTGTAACTAGCACTACTAGTACTACCCACGCGACACTCCACCTGACTCCTGCCACTATATATACCAGTTTTATTAGTTAACTCTGTGTTAAGACTGAACAAGACACTCGTGGCGAAACGTTTCCTTTAATAAATGTCCTGAACTGCACATAGGTGTCTTTTTCCACACACTCTGAATCTTAGCAGACTATAATTTCACTTTGTTCTAAATATTCATATCGCTTAATAGCAAATAAAGTACACACCTACGAATTAAAGATAATAATGATATTATTGAGGAATTATTTTTAAGGCTAATGGCAATGCGTTAAGTAAATGGATACATGTTCAAGTAACAAGATATTTACTGTAGCTATATTTTACTTACCAGGAATTTTGTTAATCCAGTATAGAAAATACAATGCTTACACACAAGTTTTATATATATATATATATATATATATATATATATATATATATATATATATATATATATATATATATATATATATATATATATATATATATATATATATATATATATATATATATATATATATATATATAGAGAGAGAGAGAGAGAGAGAGAGAGATCCTAGGGATCTAGGATCTAGAAGGCACTAATGTCAGCAAGAAAGACTTTCTACAGGACTGAACCTAAGGAAGTGACTGCCAGGAAATGTGTACAAGTTTAACCATACAATGTGAACCTGGTTTGCCTACATGAGCCATTATAAAATGTCAATATAAATCTTGCTTTCAAAAACACAGGGACTGAGAAACAAAGGCTGATTAAAAACACACCCTCCAACACTCCCTCCAACACTCCCTCCAACAAAGTTGGTGAGGTTTACAAGGTCCCATGTACTCTGTCCTGTCTCATATATTGATCAAACAGGTAAATTCTGGAAACTAGAAAAGCCCAACATAAATACTAAGTCAGGACAGGGCAGGAGTCGAATGCTATCTTTTACCACGTTAGTTCCTGTAATCACCCACTGGCGTGGGCTCCAAGATTATTGTACTCAACAGTTCTGTCATAGAAAGAAACATAGTTGAATCTTCTCTCTTGAAACATGACAGGAATACTGTATATAACTCAAATTATGGGATATACTAGCTAGATAGCTATTTAGTAGAGTCTATTGTACACAATCTTAAACAACAATGCTATTCAAAATCACAGGATTGCTCATTATGCCAGGTGGTCTCATGATGGATTGGTGACGCTCGACCTGGGTCTACACACCAAAACGTCATACTACGTCAGTTGTGAATGGTTATATAACGCGTTTATCTGTTACTGTACCATACATTGACAGGTACACAAGATTACGTGATAACATAGGTAGGGAGGTTAAAGAATATTAGAAGTAGAAATTTTTATCATAGAAATATTATCGAAATGGTATAGAAGATTCCCAAGTAAGTCATATTAATTGATACTGAGAAGACTGGTAGACAATATTTAGGAAAATATGAAGAGATACTTCTGAGTACCCCTGGGAACATTCGAGTACCCCAGACCAGGACATTTAAACGTACAAAAGAGCACATTCATTTCCTTTCTTTCATTAATTAATAAGGTTACACAGAATAATAGCAATCCATATGTATATTATCCACTGAGAAAAATATTTTCTCAAGTCACATGACCTGTTCTAAGCGGCTAGAAGAAGCTTGGGGCTGGCTACTATATCTTTTAATTTCATAATCCTTGATTTCTCAAAACCCTTCTACCCCATATGGGGGGGATGGGGAAGGTGGTGGTGCGGGTGGCACCAAACCATTGGCCCACATTCCGAGAGAGGCTGCGGCAGGTGACAAACCCGCACTGTGCTACTCTGAGAAAACTTCCCCTCACTCATTCAGTTGTTGCCTTGCAACTTTGCATAGCTCCTGATGACGCACTGAGAAGTGTGAAAGTACTTTAGCTAAAGATTTCCACCCCCATGGCTTGTCTTGCATATATAAACAGGTGATCTTAACAATGCAAGACAATCCACGGGGGTGGAAATCTTAAGCTCTTACTTACTCAAGTACTTTCACACTTCTCAGTGCGTCATCAGAGCTGAGGGAGCGAGGCCCAGCTGAATGCCAACCACAGACCGGTATCACCACACCACTCCCCATGTGGGGTCGGGTGGAGTACGCCCCACAGTTTGCAGATAGCATGAGGTAAAATAACTAGGAGATAGTTAATAGCCAGCCCTAAGCTTCTAACCGCTGGGAACAGGTCATATGACTTAAGAAGTTACACTACAATAGTGGATCATTTACATACAGAATGTAACAGTTCCGTCATGGAAAGAAACATAATTTAATCCACTCTCTCTTGAAACATGATGGGACTGCTGTATATAACTCAAATTATGGGCTGTTCAAACTCAATATGTATTTAGTGGAGTGTATTGTGCACAGCCTTAAATAACAATGTTATACAAAAGTGCAGGATTGCTCTTTATACCAGGGAGTCTCGTGATGTTCTGGTTATGTTCGACCAGAGTCTGCAAACTGAACATATATTATATCGTCGTGAACGTCGATATAAAATATAACATCCTGTTAAATCCGTCGCGAACGTCGATATATAACACGTTAGGTCTGCCGCGAACGTCGATATAACCCACCCAGGTACTACTGCATCAAGGTATCGTAGGGTTACAGGTGCTCTAGGTGGTGTGCTACAATCACAGATTGAAACCTGAGTTTCAATCTGTAAGGAAGTAGGTATGGGGGTTCATTTGGGCAAGGGTGCACAAGTGCGATCAGCCTAGGATAGCCCAAAAAAAGAGACAGAGTGACCTGTTGAGGTCCTTACCCGTCTAGGAACAGCGGCACAAGGTGCACATAGTTGATTGCAACATGCTGATTGCAACTAGTTTAGTGGTTTACTGAATTAAGTTGTTAGCAATATTATAATGATAATGAAAATAATGACAGTAGTGGATAATAATGATAGTAGTGGATAATAATGATAGTAGTGGATAATAATGATAGTAGTGGATAATAATGATAGTAGTGGATAATAATGATAGTAGTGGATAATAATGATAGTTGTGGATAATAATGATAGTAGTGGATAATAATGATAGTAGTGGATAATAATGATAGTAGTGGATAATAATGATAGTAGTGGACAATAATGATAGTAGTGGATAATAATGATAGTAGTGGATAATAATGATAGTAGTGGATAATAATGATAGTAGTGGATAATAATGATAGTAGTGGATAATAATGATAGTAGTGGATAATAATGATAGTAGTGGATAATAATGATAGTAATGGATAACAATGATAGTAATGGTGTTAAAAAGAAAAAAAATCAGGAATTGCCTAGTTATTATAACAAAAAAAAGCCTGAATAAGAGAACTTACACGGGCATATTAATTGACACTGAGAATATTTCCTGAATAATCTAGAACGTTGTACTATCGATTGATAAAATGAGGGATTTATTCCTTCTATTTCATTAGTTAGAAGGTTGTACACATTAGCTACATTCTGTATGTAAATTATCCACTATTGTAATTTAACTTTTTACATCAAATGTCCTGTTTCTAGCGGTTAGAAGCTTAGGGCTGGCTATTAACTATCTCCTAGTTATTTTACCTCATGCTGATAATGCACTGAAAAGTGTGAAAGCTTAAGATTTCCACCCCGTGGCTTGTCTTTCGTATATATATATATATATATATATATATATATATATATATATATATATTATATATATATATATATATATATATATATATATATATATATATATATATATATATTTTATTAACACATCGGCCGATTCCACCAAGGCAGGGTGGCCCGAAAAGAAAACTTTCATCATCATTCACTCCATCAAATGTCTTGCCAGAAGGGTGCTTTACACTACAGTTATAAAACTGCAACATTTACACCCCTCCTTCAGAGTGCCGGCACTGTACTTCCCATCTCCAGAACTCAAGTCCGGCCTGCCGGTTTCCTGAATCCCTTCATAAATGTTACTTTGCTCACACTCCAACAGCACGTCAAGTATTAAAAACCATATGCCTCCATTCACTCCTATCAAATACGCTCACACATGCTTGCTGGAAATCCAAGCCCTCGCACACAAAACTTCCTTTACCCCTCCCTCCAACCTTTCCTAGGCCGACCCCTACCCCGCCTTCCTCCACTACAGATTTATACACTCTCGAAGTCACTCTGTCTCGTTCCATTCTCTCTACATGTCCAAACCACCTCAACAACCCCTCCTCAGCTCTCTGGACAATCGTTTTGGTAATCCCACCTCCTCCTAATTTCCAAACTCCGAATTCTCTGCATTATATTCACACCACA